>VKOC01015166.1:0-107149 GCA_009364415.1 Spea multiplicata | reverse complement strand
TATCGGCAGTAGGGGCTAATAATATATATTGGCAGTAGGGGCTAATATTCATAGATATATTAGCAGCAGGCTCAAATATCAATATATATCGGAAGCAGGGTATAATATTTCTATATATCGGCAGCAGGGTCTAATATTTATATATATTGTCAGCAGGGGCTAATATTAAAGAATGAAAAATAACTGCCAGTTTAGCTGTTATTTTGAAATCATATTTCAATCACGGTCTTTACTTCAAAGAGATAAGTACATATTATGTAGTTAAAAATGCACGTCTAACGTGGGTGTGGGTGTATATATATAGTGTATATGTACCGTTTTATAATTGGCCCCCCTACTTTGGTCCCTGGCCCCCCATGTGCCCCCCCTAAATATGAAAGCTGGAGACGCCACTGGGTGTCGAGTATCACCATTGCTTTTCTTCTACTTCAGTTATTTAGGGTTATCCCCTCATCTATTCCATATTTAGGGGGTTCTATTTTTTTCGTTCATAAATTCTCATATATATATATATATATATATATATATATATAAAGACTATATATATAAAAGAGACTATTTTGAAAAGACTATTTTATACACGAGAAGAACACCAGGCAAGTAATGAGGGACAGAAAGATTAGGATTCCAATGAAGGGTTATGTTAAAACATATGTTAAAACATATGTTAAAAGAGTAAGTATGTTAAAGGAACAGTTAAGTAAAATAAATAATTGTGTAATTTTTTGACATATGTGTTCAGATTCCTATAATTAAAAAAAAAAAACAGATTAAAAGAAAAGCTTACATTCATTTAGGTAGTTGATATTTTTACTATGCCAAGCCAATTATATTATGAAATTGTTGGGGTGAAGCTGAAGTTAATGAGGAGATTGAGCCAAGAATAAATCAACTAAAAGGTGAGGTTAATTATTTTTTAATGAGATGTGAAAGAAACTGCCATATATATCTTTTCAGTGGAGCTGGTAAATTTAATGAGAAGTCATCCTTGTGACCAGACTGTCATCGAACATGTCAAGTTGACAATCACTCATGTCGGGTAATGCTTAAATGGACGGAGAAAAGCAGGGAACCTATTTTAGGTTGTTTATCAACATAGATAGATATCAGAAGTCCATCTACCTTCTTCAGGAGTTACATTGAGAAGGATTTTGATATCCAAGGTGTTCAACAAGCGGAATGTACAGTGCACGTAATAATCTGTCACTTTCTTCTTCATGAAGCAAACTGAATTGGAATATAACTAGTACATTGATATTTATGTATAATTCCTCACAGAAAAGGAAATATTCAAGCCATGCAAGGTACCCATGGACAGAATACTTTACACTAGCATTTTATTTGCTGTTTACTGTAAAATACCTATGTAATACAATCTATGGTATTTTTGGCAATACGCGGCAAGTTTAGCATCAGGAACATGTTGAGGCAACAAGCAAACCCGGACTGGCCATCTGGCAACAAACGATCCAGCGGCAGATCGATGCTGTATTGTGAGGCAGCCGCATGCTACAATTTTATATGTAGGCTGCACTCACATCATCTGCTGGCCTTAAAATGACAGAGCCATCTGCAAAAATTGTTAATATCTAGAAATCCCCATGGAATGTTTCTACTGATGCATTTTGCTTCAGAATTGCTATGGACCATAGTGCAGACAGCTCTACTTAGCCTGGGCAAAGACCATCAGAGAAATCATAAACACAATATTCCTCAGTATGAATCATTTCTTTATACTAAAAGCTCAAACAACAAGATTTGAAACATAGATTTTGATGGCAGATTAAAACCATTTTGTTCATCTAGTTTGCCTACTTACCTCCTGCTTGTAAGATTTAATTCAGGATAACCATATACTTATCCCATGCATGTTTACATTTCTTTACTGTTTTAACATTTACCACTTCTGCGGGTACACTGTTACACTTATCTTAACCTTCCAAATCATGGATTAGTACAAGTTCATCCAAATGAGGACTTTCATTTTACCTTAACCAATGCAAAATTACACTGGATTTGATGCTATTCTTTGTAAACCTAATTATTTGGGTGATTGAAAGAGGATGAATGACCTATACATAAGAAGACTGGTAAAATAAATAATTATTTTAAATAAATAATTTTTTATTGTATTTTTTAGCAATTTCTATTATAGTCTATGGACAGTTGCACTACTGTCCTGAGTCTAGTCACATGACTCCCTTCAAAATGTTATATATATGTCCCAGTAGTCTCGAAACTCAGTGACTGACTGGACCTGCTTGACAATGTCCTGAAAGTGGATTGGAGTTAAAGTATGAAAAAAAATCATACACCAACCTTGAACATCAACTGGTCTGGAAGGGCCATCAAACACCCTACTAAATTCTCGGTGGTCTGTTCTCCATAATTTGATGCTAGGTTGAAGCCCAGCAGGGTGAAACACATAGTGTGTCTAATTTGAACTACAACATTTTTGATATTTTATACGTAGTAAAAATTCGAGTGTGTGAATCAACATTTTTCTTTTTATCTATATAAGTATATTGTAGTTTTTGTTTTTACTTAGTTTTACAAAGATAATAACATAACAATAGGAAAATGGTGTAGGGATATATTAAAGTGATGATAAACTGCTTATATTGTTTTAATAATAAATGGATAGTCTCATGGGGACTATAGAAAACCACACAACCTAAAGTTAACAATATAAGTATCAACTAATGAATTTTCAGCAACAGATGCAATATGGTCATATAGTAACAAAGTTAACCAGTAAACACAGAATTTACTGCTACAGCAGTATTTCTTGAAGTATATTGTATGTACCCATGGGTATTTCTGGTTAGTGGCCATGTACTATATATTACTTTACAGCACTTTAACATAGAAACATTTGAGGCAGATAAAAACCATTCTGCCGATCTAGTCTGTCCATTTTTCCTGTTGTAAAGAGGTTACGCCCCTATCAGTCTTTGGTCAGGTCCTATGGTGAGGAAAGATTTATATATATATATATATCATGCCCCCAACTGTCCCAATTTAGGCAGGACAGTCCCGATTTTGCCATCCCGCTTATCCCTTCCTCTGTCCCGCTTTGCAGGGGCAGATGAAGGGTGAGGTCAGGGCCGGGCTGGCCCACCGGGTTACCGGCGGCCAGAGGAGGCTTTCAATCCCATTCACAGCCGCTGAAAGCCTCTTCTGGCCGCCGGCATCTAATGAAATTAAAGGGGCTGGCGTGCACCCACTGCACCGCCCAATGGCCGTGCCTCAGCTCTTCGTCCCACCCCTTTTAAGACGTGGGACGAAGTTCTGAGGCACGGCCATTGGGCAGCATGGTGCGTGCATGCCGGCCCCTTTAATTTCATGAACTGCCTCCTCCCGCTGCCCCCACCAGACATCAGGAAGCAGTGGTAAGTCGGGGGGCTGTTAGTGGCATATGGGGACATAAGGCTTTTCTGGAGGCAGAGTGTCCCATGAAATGCCTTTTAACCCCCTTTATGCCACTCTGCCTGCAGAAATGTCTTTTAACCCCCTATATGCCACTCTGCCTCCAGAAATGCCTTATACACCCCCTATATGCCACTCTGTCCCATGATATGCATTTTAACCCACTATATGCCAGAGTGCCATATAGGGGATATAAGGCACTTCTGGAGGCAGAGTGGCATATAGGGGCACAGTGGTATATAGATGGTTAAAAGGCATATCATGGGGCACAGTGGCATATAGGGGGGTATAAGGCATTGCTGGGGCAATGCCTTATACCCCCTATATGCCACTGTGCCCCATGGGCAGGTTGGAAAATAAAAGAAAATAAAAACAAAAAAATATTTTTCTCAATCATAGCTTTTATTAAAAAAATAGTTTACATAGTTTACATGAATTAACATTTACTGGTAAAACTTTTTTACTACAGGGTTGTCTTATATTCAGGCTTTTTCTTTTTTTTTCCTAAATTAATATTCAGATTTTTGGGGGGTTGTCTTATAATCAAGCAAATAAGGTAATACTCAACCTTTAACCATATTTTGTACTCTTGACAAAGGAGGTGTGTATTAAATAAGAACATATGTTTATCACCAATGGGATTTAGTAGCAGGTAAAATTAACAATTTCATATCCCTGCATAATGCATATTCCGTTTTGAAGGAATTTTTCCAAACCTAAATGTAAACCCTAAACACTTGAAATGTTTTAAAATACACAGATAGCAGTCTCTGACTATAGGTCAAAGTTCATTGCAGCCTAACTCAATGGCAGGTAGCCAAAGATTTAAGTACTTAATCACTTGTGCACAGTAATGTATTATTCAAAGCTTTGATATTTGATTGGAATGAACAAGGTGGTACATAAATTAAAAAAAAGAAATTGATGGCTATGAGCAGAATTGAAATGTATAAGATGTGACATGGGAAAATTTCATTTAGAAAAACAGCTGTTCATTCTTTGCATAACAAATTATCCCATCAAAGCTGAAAGTGGAGATCTGGGAATTTTGTGTAAATGTAGCCTTCATGCATGGAATATTTAACATCATACCGCAAAGGCTGCAAAGCACTGGTGGGACATAATGTATTTTAACAACATGTATATAGAGCTAAAGATTTTGCTTACCATTTATGTTCTATAATATAGAACTAAAAAGTGTAAGTTTGTATTCGCTGATAATTAACACTTAAAAACATCCGGTTGGGCCAGTGCCCAATGAGGCCTTCCATGTACGTTTATTGCCGTCTTTTAATGTGCAACGATTGATTAGTTACATATAGCACCCTTCTATGCAGGAATAAGCAAAACCAACAAAGAACATCCTTGGAGTTAAGCATTAAGGCGATGGTTTAATGTCTCATACAATGCCGCCAACGAAGAATGCATTTTAAAGTACTTTTGTTTGTTTGAGATTTAAATAATCCACATCGTTGTGGATCCCATTTAATCTATAAATAGTGGGTTATCAATTCAGGCTAGCTGTGTTTGTGAATCTTGGACTGTGTACCCCTTTCAGGTGTTTGCCCCATTTGATTGTTTTAATTTGATCCAATATACTGATCCTTAGGCATGGTTTGTTTCGCTGTTTCATCCCCAGAAGTAGGCCAGGATGGATGATTATCTGTGCTGTATTGAAATTGTTTATATGCAAAAATAATAATAAGATGATGATGATACTGTACATGTATTACTCATTGGAGTGGGTAAAATAAGCCTCAAGCATAGCAAAACTTCACAGTATCCCTGCTTCCAAACCACAGGAATAAATGATCAGATAGCGTGCTTATAATTAACTGACTCATTTTAGAAACTTTCATATTATTTTTCACCTAAGGCAAATAACTCTGCGCTACCAATCTGTTACACATATAAACGCATTGATGTTAAATTAAGACAATCTGCCATTATCACTTGTTATCATTTCACACAGATAGGAAACACTGCATTTTGTTTTTAATCTGTGTTTGAAGTGGCATGTTATTCATCATTTAGTGAATAGGTTGCTGATATTATAAACCAAGGGTGGAGTAATGTGGGGGGGGCAGGAGATTAATTCTCACCTGTGCTGCTCTGATTTAAACATTTTGCCTACTGTCTGCAGTGTTATTTGTAGTTTCACAAGGCGGTTTTGGACTAATTTAATGATTTAAGGCAGATTTAAAATTATAATGTGATAATTTTGATGCTTCTTTAGTAGGTTTTCTGTTATTTATGGTAAATGTGTTATATATAGGACAGGATTGTGCATTTTAGGAATGTTCCAAAAAACCTTAATATGTTTTATTACTAGGCCACTGGTTTGGACTGGATTCCTTGGCAGAACTCCCCCCCCCCTCTGTCCTAACATAAAGATGTGGAGGCTTTGTAAACGACTTCATAAATTTTCAGCTTTGAGTTGTTTAATTTCTTTTAAATATCTATCTAAATGGTTCATAATTTTACTTTGCATGCAGAACTAAATAATAAAAGAATTACGAAGAAGGCATCTGTAAAAAAAATGCTGGTATTAGTTATTTTGGAGAACTCTTAAGATACTACTATCAGTAACAAGCAAGATAAAGTATTTGTTGAACAAAGTTATTTTATAACCCTTCTCCAATCCTCTTAGGAATCACAGGACTGTACAAACAGAACAAAGTCCTAACACAAAGCTTCAATTGTGGGATCAAAGGCCAAATCCGGAGCTTGACACACAGACAGCCAATACATAAAACAGACTGCAGGGCATGAGTTGGTTTTCCGAATGGTGTAATGAGAACATTTTTGGCTGGCAAGAACGCGTTTAACCATGGGTCACATAATATCTGAGTTTGTTAGAGAGCTGCCTGCACTTTATATATTTGGTGGGATCTTTCTACCGGTTACCTTACTTCTTCTAGGGATCATGTCATACTTAAGGATAAAGCTTGATGAAGGTAAGTTTTTAAGGAAGGTTCAAAACATGAGGACTGGCAAACTGCATAGGGCTCAGTCCTGGAACACCAGTGATTACCGAGGCGAATGGTGGTCTGTTAACTGTTAATTATTAATATTATAATACTTCATTAATGTTTTGGTTAACCAATGTTAAGCTTTGTTTATTAGCTGACATCATTCTACTGTCGTAATTGTAC
The DNA here is from genome assembly GCA_009364415.1 of Spea multiplicata. Taxonomy (NCBI): domain Eukaryota; kingdom Metazoa; phylum Chordata; class Amphibia; order Anura; family Pelobatidae; genus Spea; species Spea multiplicata. Next base: position 100,565 of record VKOC01015166.1, on the reverse strand, counting down.
ACAATAACACAGACAGTGTAACAACATTATATATCTATATGAGAGATTCTAGCCACAATTGTTTATGAACATTGTCCAGTATACTAATACAAGAAGCAAATATTTGAAAATATTATTTTAATTGGCATTTTACTTATAAAATGGCAACAACTTACGCAGCAGTTGATACAGAGAGACCGAGGCACAATGGCCTCCTAGAGGAGTGCAGCAACTAGAGGTTGTGCCAGCTTGGTACAGTTCTCTGTATTATAAATGGGCTGGATGGGTGATCTGCCTCTGTTTTTCCAGTATAGGGACCACTACCCTAGGCCTAGTTTGGCTGAGCCAAAATAAACCAATGAGCCTAACAATCTGAGTTTTGTTTTTATTTCTTTTCCACGTTCTAATGATTGTTTGTTGTTTGTGTTAAACCACTGCTGTAGAACTAAACCATTATGGGTAGTGAATAAAATGTTATCCTTGTACAATGTTTAAAAAGTTGTCTTTTAAATAAATAATACCTTTATATTCTAATTTGTGATAGAAAAGTAGGCACTGGTAGGTTATTGCCACGGTCATTAACATGTTTTGGTGTTGTTTTATGAGACTAAACTTAAGGTTTAAGATTATGGTGTAATTGTTCAAAGTTGATACATTTTATCGTGTGGGCTATATAAACCTTTAGTACCTCAGTAGGTAACTGCTACAGACAGAAGGAATAAGAGGCATCTGGGAAATATAGAATTTGATGGCACCACTAGACCCATCTGGTCTTGCTGTTGTAAACACTCACATTTTTAATGCTATAGGACCAGCACAATTTTTGTGTTTTTGCTATGTCTTTCTTCAACTGTTATTTCCCACTTACTGTACCCACCCCATTTATAAAAAAAAATCAGGATAAGTAGGGCTTTTTTTAAATAAAAAAAAAAACATATTCTTATGTAAGCCATTTTTTTTATAAAAAGAATTTAAAAAATAGCTTCTGGCCGGTACAAAGATCGTACTCACAAGATGTTTGGGCACAAAGATGGTGCTGACAGCTTGTTTGGGAGCAACAATGGCACTGGTAAGCTGTTTAGGGGCAAAGCTGGCACTGTGGAAAGTGATTGACACGTTACTTGGTGAAGTCAGGGTCCCTAAATAACTGGAATGGTTGCCATAGAAAATTGTATGTGGTTAGAAGTATTATGTTTATTAGGGAGATGATTAAGCAGTATAGCCACACCCACCTAGGGGCAACATAAAAATCTTGCACCCAGGCATTAGTGACCCTAGGCTCAGCCCTGTTCCTATTTAATACATGTTGAGGTTTATTATAATAAATTCTACCACTCCTGCTATTCTGCTTATCTTATATTTAAGCCTGTGACTGTCTAGTTTTAATGTTTTAGAGTTTTGTTAAAAGGCAGCAGATCAAGAGCTGAAATAAATGGAAACACTTTATGTGCGTGTGCATGAATGGTCTTGTTAGACCAAAATTAATTCATGGCCCAAAAATCTGACTGGCAGTGAGGATATTGCCTGTGTGCACTGGTATGCACATCCAGGAGCTGGTTAAAGGAAAACAGTGCAAATGCTTAGTAAGGGTTCTGATGAATCCCTCCATACATTTGCATGGAAAAGAAAAATGTTACTTTAAATGGGAAATTCAGTTATTTGTATGCATTCAAACATATATGATGGCTATAGTGTTTTTAAGTTTGCTTAGTAAAGCAATGATCATTTGTTTACTTTTATGTTAAAAAGTATAGAGATTATCATTTCTAGACCCTTCCGCTTTGGTTGACGTCAAAGCTGACCTTAATCAAAGAGAATTATGCCTACAATGACTATTACTTCTCTCTCTGTGGGCAACAATCTATACTTGTAATCAAACCATGCATGTTATAACCACTATCACTAATTACACTGCCATGGCCACTTAGTGCTTAAGGGATCATTATAGGTTAAGTTAAGAACTGAGTGTATCATTGAATTGCTGGACATGGGTCTGGGGAAAACAGGTTAAAACAATTTAAAAAATAGCTTTATAAGTGTTTCTGCTAGAATTCCGGAAATAAATATGGACAACTGATGGGAGGCTTTATTGCAACTCTTCAAATGCTGCTGTGTGCTTTAATGCAGTAACTGGATATTTTAAGCCCATATTTTTGTTTTCACGAGTAATAAAATCTTCAGCCCAGTCTTCACTGACCCTTTGTTATAATGTTAGGCAGTGTGCTGCTCTTTGCTATACATTGAAAACTGGTTTTTTTCATGCTTAATTTCCACACATAAGGTCACAAAAAAGGTTTTAGATACCGGTTTATTGTTTGATTTTCTAATTTATATTTATACAGTATTTGTATAGTACATTATAATTTATTTTTGTTTCACTCACCTAGCTTTTAAAAAAAAAACAGCTAAAACTGTGAAAAGGTATTTATCACAGTTTAATCATTTAAGGGATTTAAATGATTAGTGCATAGGGATTGGATTTTTTATTTTTTGTTTCCAAAATATAACTCATGTGATAGCTTGGTAAACTTTACCACAAGATTGGTATTAAATGATCTTTAATACACATTTAAAACAGTAGCAAATGTATTTGTAATGTTTTCCCCAAATAATTTTTGTATAACCAATATCTCTTTCTCCCATTCTCAGTAAACGAAGAGCTGGCTCGGGCTCGTGAACCTAGAGATGCGCTGCAGGATTATTACTTCCAATACAACCAGCTAAAGGCCTCCAAAAGGCAACGCCCCAGGAAAATGTAATATTATTTCCAGAAAAAGCTTTCACATAAAACCAATACTAGAGCAGCAGATATTATGTTGCTAACAAGGGAACTCACAAGGGAACTGCAAAAAGAGGCCAAGAACCGATGTTCACGGCTTCTAGGGAAAAAAGTGTTGGCAATATTTCTGGGAAAACCATGGTTCATCTGAGACTTTAAAGTTTAGGATGTCGCAAATGCATCACTGGGTTATTTTCTCAACATGAAGGACAATGTCTGTGAAATGGAGATTGAAAGTCAAAAACTTTCTGACATAGACACGCTTCCTAGGTGTACAGTTTTTCCTTTTGATGGCAGAAGGGTCATTCAGGAACCGGGTGTAGCTTCATAATGTTTTCCTTCTTGTTTATTCTTCTATGTTAAAAAGTTGATTTGATGGTAAAGCAGGCAAGTAGTGCCCATGACAAAATTATTTCATTACTGTAAACTTTATTAATTCTGACTTAATGTAGGGGCTGACATTTCATAGCAATGGGAACAGGCAATAGATTCAAGGATATTACCTGACTTGTGTATGGGCATTTTTAATGCATTAGTATGACACATCAGCATGTTTACTGAATGTGGCAATAAAGACATGTCATTATATTGACACTGGCTAGTATTCCTCAATAACCGGTTTAAGTATTTTCCAACAGAGAGGCTTGACCCTGTTAGTTTTGACATTTTAAACAAAAATAATGGATGGTATAGATTTAAAATGAAATATGTATTTGCTGATTAGTAATTACTGGTGTCCAATTACCCTTCTGGAGTGTAATACTGATTTCCAGCCTTGTATATTAAATCGTGTTTCTTGTAAAATAAACCATTTTTCCCCTCCAAGGTATTTGCTTTGTCAGATAGCGTGCAATTGAAATCCATTGACTAGACAGAGCTAGCAAATAATTGTGGAAGAACGCAAATCCTTCCACGTTCATATCAGTTTGTAAGTAAAAATAAAGTGCAATGAGCAAACTAAATAAAAAATCTGACATAATCAACATGTTGTGTAATAAATATATTCACTGGAGCCCACACTCTAAAAACCCCTTCCACGCAATAAAAAAAATAAAAGTCCTAAAAACAATCATTTTTTGTGATAAGCTTCTGTGGACAACTCTCATGACCCTCAATCAATACAATTGAAAGTGTGATGGGAGCTGAAAACTTAAAAAACAGGTGCACTAGAGTATGCAAAAAGGTTAGCATGCTTGAGGACATGTACATTTTTGTCAGGACCCAGGCCAGCAGGTCTGGTAGGAGCCCATTTGCAGGGGATACCAGTCATGATGCATAAAGGGGCACAGACAGGCACACAACAGACAGAAAAGCAGGACTGTAGTGCAGACAGGGGAACTGTAGCGAGGAGAAACCAGAGTGACAAGGCACACAGCTTAGAGGCTCTCAGGCAGGGCACACATCTAGGAAGCCCTCAGGCAGGGCACACGACTAGGAAGCCTTCAGGCAGGGCACACATCTAGGAAGCCCTCAGGCAGGGCACACGACTAGGAAGCCATTTTATCCCCCCTTAATTCATAATGCACCTTACTTATAAATATTCCCCACTGCTCCCCTGATATGCCACTCTGCCCCAGATATGCTTTATGCCCCTAGAAATGCCCCTATGCCCCCTAGAAATGCCACTCTGCCCCCCAGATATGCACTTTGCCCCCCAGATATGCATTATGCCCCCTAGAAATGCCACTTTGCCCCTAGAAATGGCACTCTGCTACAACCTCCGCATCCGGCACTTCCGCCGGGGCTTCTATGGTGGAGCACCAGAAGGTTATGTCATGCCAGTGCTCGGTTTTAGAAGCCCCGGTAGAAGTGCCGGCAGCGGAGGTTGTCTACGAGAATCGCGCAGACATCTACCAGCTGCCAGAGAGGAGGATCCAGGTTCCCTGTAGTTCTGTGGGAGATCTGGATCCTAACCCTGCTGCGCAATTTGTATCACCCGCAGCAGGGCTAAATGAAAAAGAAAAAAAACACACCCACCCGGAACTGTATGTCCCGGGGGTCAGGTGATACAAATTGCGCATTCCCTGCGCTAAATCACAATTATAGGCCGTACCCCCACTTAAAGACTAAAAGTGGGGGGGGAAAGTGCGGCCTATATTAGGGCAAATGCGGTATATGGTTTCCACCTATATCTAATCTATAGCAAAGTGAAGAAAGACAGCAGTAGAACAGAAATGTCTAAACTGAAAGCAGTTGCAAGTCACGGATGTTTTCATTAAGATATATTTTAACAGTAATTCAGACATAACCTATCGAAAAACAAGGACATGTATGAGCATGAGATGGAATGTGTGTTAGAATAAATGTGTGCGTGTATAAGTAAGTGTGTGTAATTTTCTGTAAGTGTATTTACATATGTGTGCCAGGGTGTATGTTGGAGAAGGCAAAGAAGGCACAAACAAGTGCCAATGATGGCACAGACCAGCTGTTGAAGCGGCCCCTGTGTAATTTTCACACCAGGGCCTTTTGGTTTCTGGTTACGCCCCTGTGTATGATGCCGTAACATAGCCATTCATTTAGGAAGAAAATAAATTATATTATCACCTTTTTAAAATGTCTACTCAGACAAAATATTTTGAACAAAGAGTACAGATTTTTTTTTCTTCCAACAACATGAAGGTGATTCACTGCCAGTAACAGAGATTATGTCTAAATAAAAACCCACAGTCTGTTTGAGAAGAGAATAATTATCAGTGTATATCAGGTATAGAGCATGTTATGGTAGTTTTGTAATATTTGTCTTCTAAAGATTATAATATAGAGAAATTAATTCGGTGTTCACCTGCAGGGCTAATACATGACTAGATGGCTGCTCTCCTTAGCACAAAATAATAGGTCAAAACAAATATATGTAATAGAAAGCACTCTACCAGAAAGAAAAAACTAATGGTACACTCTCTATAAATTTGTTATAGTAGGATCTTACAGGTAAAAGTGATTTGAAAATAGCAAAGCGATTATGGCATAAATGAATATAACAAAGCCATTATGGCATAAATGTCAATCTCCTTTGTGAAGTAGAGCTGAAATAAGTATTTTAACAGCCAAGGAATTATTTAAAAGACTAACAAGATACCGATGTTATGATGGACAAAATTGGTTTAATGCATTTGATAATAGTATCCTGGGCTGGTGTTGTAATGTGTTTTGCTAAAAACATTCGATTTAAGTCAGTGATTGTTGTACTTAGAAACTTGATACATTTACACTTTGCTTTTCAAATATTCACACTTTTATTTTTATTGATTGCTGGCAGAAAATGGCCTTTTCTTGTCTGTGATTTTCTTTTTAAAGAGAAGGGTAGTCTTTACTTTGTGTATAGCTTTGTCTTAGTGAGTCAGTTCTAGTTTTGTCTTACCCCTTGAATATATTTAGTTAAAGAAGCCCTGCACACATTGTAGGCGCTATATAACTAAAGTATAATTAAGTATAAGTATTTAATTAATTGAAATCCTCCAGCACCTCTTCACATGTTCTGTAGAAGTTTTCTCTGTTGCCCTTCTTTCAGTTTAACTGCATGCTAATCTGCCCAACATACCACAGTGTTATATTTAGCATGGATTAACAACTCATTTTAGAAATAATTGAGCTACTATAAAGTGATGAAACAAATAAATCATAGCAATATCAATAGCACTACAATAGATATATATATATATACTAATCATCTTGACCCCTTAACCTCCATTGCCGGATCAGGCAAGTCATGAAAAACAGTCAGTTAACGACCTATGACGTGCCTGACACGTCATGGAGTTTGATTGCTTTCTGAAAAAATGTAAGATTGCTTTCTTCATTCAGATGGTGTTGCTGTAATGCCTCGACAAAGCGTCCCTTTGTTCAAGCTGCTGTGTTGTTTTGACACAGTAGCTTGCGGTACTATTAGAAAGAACCGCGTGGGTTTTCCACAAGATCTGGCACAAACCCGACTACGAAAGGGGGAGACCTCAGCTCTACGTCAAGAGGAGCTCTTGGCATTGAAGTTCATGGAAAGAAAAGAAGTGTGCATGCTGAGCACCATCCACGATGAGAGAACTGTGGATGTTTCTGTCCGTGGGAGACCTGGGGTCACTATAGGCCTATAATAAGAACATGGGTGGAGTTGATCTGTCAGATCATCTCCTAGAGCCCTACCTCATCATGAGGAAGGCAAAGGCCTGGTACAAGAAGGTTCCAATTTATATCATGCAAATTGCACCCTACAACGCTTTTTTGTTGCACAAAAGTCTTTTTTGCAGTTTCAACTTCAAGTTATTTCGGGTATCTTACCAAGATGCACCTGTTCCCCGGGCGGTGATGGAGTCTAGTAGAATTGGGGCTACCCATTTTATTTTTAGACTTCCTCCTACAAAGAAGAAGCAGAGTCCCCCAAAAAGATGCAGGGTATGCTACAGCAGAGGGCAAAGAAAGGACACCACGTTCTACTGTCCAGATTGCCGTGGAGAACCTGCACTCTGCCTTGGTAACTGCTTCAAGCTGTGACACACAGCTGCCCATTTTTTTTTGTTGTTCCTGCTCCACTTTTGTATTTTTTTTAGAATCTTTGTACATTTACTGCTTTTTAGATTTTTTTTAGCTGCACCATTTTTGAGCCTTTATTTGCACTGACAAGTGTCCCCTGTGTCTTTTCCATGGCTGAGGGATCGCTTAACGGTGCTAGATCAAATCCCTTCTTGGAGAAAGGCCAGGCTTTCTTGTAGCCTGCCCCTTCTGAAAGTTGGGTACAAAAAAATTTTTAACGGATGTCAAAATTTCAAATTGAAACCGTGAATTACGCATGTCCCAAATGTTACCTTTTAGCCCCCACACAACCTGACAAACCATGCATGTATGGTATCACTGTACTCAGGAGATGTTGCTGAACACATATTGGGGTGTTGTTTGACAGGGACATACACCATATATATTTATATTTATAACTAAAATCCAATTTGTGTGGAAAAAAAAAATTACTATTACAAAGTTTGACAAAGTGTGGTTGTATAATTAGTGCATGGAACGGGTTCAAATACCAGCATTTTAAATACCCTGGGGTGTCTAGTTTCCAAAAATATATGGTTTTATGGGGATAAATTGAGCTAACCGGCTTCAAAGATGTTCCAAAGAGGAGATGGAGGCAGGATGACAGATTTGGAAAGAAATGTTTGGAAATCATAAAACGCTACTTGTACTTATTGCCCTATAACTTACAAAAAACAGCAAAAAAACATAAAAACATTGGGTATTTCTAACTCAGGACAAAGAGTAGAATCTATTTAGCTGTTTTTTTTACTTGCTTTTGTAGATGAGTAAAAGATTTTTCAAATAAAAGTCATAAAAGGTTTTTTTTTCAAATTTTCACCATGTTTTATTAATTTTTTTTATAGTAAATTAGATGATATGATCAAAATAATGGTATCTGAATAAAGCCCATCTTGTCCTGAAAAAACAACAACATATAACTTGTGTGGGTACACTACATGGGTGAGGAGAAAATTACATTTAAACACGAACACCACAAAAGTGTTTAAACAGGCTCGGTCCCAAAGGGTACAAAAAGAAAAATAAGCCCAGGTCCTTAAGGGGTTTATAGGTCTTCATAAATTTTGTTTTGATGTACATTAGTTGATTCCAATGAATACACCTATAAAATTAGATGTTGTGTGTGCCTGATTCTTCACATTACAAATTATTCAACTGAAATGTAATATGCTTGTTTCCACAACTGATTTTCAAGATCAAAGAGCATATAACTACAGTTATTATTATTATAGTCTTACAGTATATTTATATACTGTCAATATATACTGTCATACTGTATGACAAAACTAAAATTGGCAGCGTAAGGCCGAACATTACATTAGGTAAAGAGGGTCCTCCTAACAAGCTTACAATCTAGTTATTTTGAAATGTTATATTGGTTATAAATGCAAAGCGAGGAAATGATTCAGAATATGGTCAAACATACGTGAACACCCCTCCTAATTGTTGCGTTTAGGTGTTTCAGCCATACGCATTGCTAATAGGTGTATAAATCAAGCACAAATGCAGCAATCACTATAGACAAAGAAAGTCAGTAGAATGGGTCATACGGAAGAGCTCAGTGATTTTAAATGTAGCACTGTCATGGAATGCCATCCCTCAGCTCAGTTTGGCCCTACAAGATCTGCCCAGGTCCACTGTTATTGTGAAGTGTCTAGGAGTAACAACAACTCAGACACACACTCGCAAATCGGGCCTATTGGGTGCTGTGTAGTACGTAAAAATCACCTGTTCTCTGTAGAATCTACAGTGTTCCAAAACTGCCTCTTGAAGCAATATAAGCACAAGCACTGTGCATCAGGAGATTCATAAATTGTATTTCTATGGCTCAGTAGCTGCACACAAGTCAAAGATCAATATGCACAATGGCTAGCGGGTTGGGTTAATGCCAGGAGAGCGCTACCTACCAGAATGCATAGTACCTAGTGTAGGGTTTGGTGGAGGAGAGATGATGATCTGGGGCTGTTTTTCAGGGTCTGTGCTAGGCATTTCAGTTCCAGAGAAGAGAAATGTTAATGCTAGAGCATACCAAAATATTTTGCTATGCTTCCAACTTTGAGGCACTATTTTGGGAAAGCCCTTTACTGTCCCAGCATGACTGTGCCACTGTGCATAAAACTAGCTGTCTTATGCAGAGCCCTGATCTTAACCCTGTGGAACACCATTGGGATGAATTGAAAAGCCAGCTGCACGCCAGACTGCCATTGTCCAGCATTAGTACTTGACCTTTCAAATGCTGTTTTGGATAAATGGGCACAGTGCTCCACTCCACAGTTTATGAGCAGCAGGGGTACAGCAGGTGGGAATCCAGTCCGGGGATTCCAGGACACTCTCATTAGTACTCACTTGCATTTACTGCTTAATGGGAGAGGCAGTTAAATACCCCCCTAACCTGAGCAGGGGAAGATCATTTGGCTCCCTGAAAGCAAGGGGAGAGAGCTGCTGGTAAGCTTCCCCATCCAGCCACGGGCCAACCTTCTCTTTCAGCTGTTCACTCAAATGCCATAAGCTAGGCCTCAACATGATTTATAGGCACCATCTTTTGCAGATAGTTACTTGCTGTAATTACCTTGGGACCTTGCAGTACTACCGTATCCCTGGTAAGCCTCTCAGATAGGCCCTGGATCTCTTGCTGCTTGGCACAAGTGGCATGTTGTTGCTCTTCTCTGAGCATTTGATTGACCATTGCACCACCGAATCAGCCCACCACCCATTCCCATCTTTTCCTGAACGCATATTGATGAAATGTGATAGGATAGGAAGTACATCAGTACACAAAAAAAAAAAATTATCATACAAGGGCCGCCTAAAGCCACAATTTAGTGCCACTAATCCTTTTAAAAGATATGCAAAATGAAATAGAGTAAAAATCTTACTGATTTCTGGGCTTTTTATCTCTGGATAAATACAAATTAAATAGTTCAGTTTATTCCTTCAGTAAGTGCCAGGAAACAGGAGCAGAAATCCGTAGGTTCACTGTCAGGGGTTAACTTGGTCAGCAGAGACCACTGGTCTCCCTGCTATAACAGTTAAAGGTCTGTACAATCGACTTTAGTGGCCGTTCGCACGGCCCCTTAACTCCTGACTGCAAACCTACGAATTTCCGCTTCCGACAACCGCTGTGATGCAGTGGAGATAAGGTAGGCTAGATGGGGAAGGGACCAGGAAGATTAGTAGGCTAAGACCAAGACTAACACGAAGATTCTTCGTGTTGTGTGTCTTCGTCTTCATGTACGTTTTACTGCCATGATCTTCGCTTCTTTGGGACGAACATAAAAGCGCACTCTTCGTGTTCATTTACATGTTCGCCCAAAGACGAATGCACAAGTCTAATAATTATTACTACCAGATCCATCCCGAAGTAAAGTGATGGGAAGTCTTTGAAATCTACAAGGGGTGTGCTTTTAGGGAATATAAAGCCTTATTGGGTTAAATTGAAATGTAGGACCTTTACAGTGTCTGTAGTCGGAGGAGGGGGTTGATGAATATAAATTGTAAAAGATACAGACTGTGGGGCCCTCTGGGGAAAGCTTGGTTAAGAGACAATTTTGTCTTTATGTCTATTAACTCATTTTGGAATGTGTGCGTGTGGTAATTTATAATAGTTTTGCTCCAAGTTCTTAAGAATTCCGCCAGTGTCTTTTGGCTCAAAGCCTGGTACTTTCCAAAATATTTTATACACAATTAATTTAAAGGTAACACTTACTTATGAAAAACTAGCTATTTCTTAACTGAAAGTAGGTGTTTAAACAGTTTCTGCATGACATTAAGGGACCTTGTTAGCTCCTCGTTAGAAGGCTTTCCAAAATATATAATCTGCATAGTAATATATGTTAATCTATGGAACTGAGTTAATGTAAATACCCAGGGTGGGACTGCCAACTCCCAGTTTATCACATTTTTTTTTTAATCTAGTTTTGAATCCCCTTATAATAGTTCAGTGCTATGAATGCAAATTAGAGTCCGCGGGTCTTGAGCATTGCTTGCTCACCTGTCCCAAGATTCAGAATTTTTGGAGGGTGGTGGGCCTATGGATAGGTAATGTATTAGATCACGGCCCTCTTCTTATTACCTTCGAATCTTTGATGGGAGTATATGATGCACTTCACGTTAAGGGGAAATACAAAATCAACTTACTGGATCACTTAATACTAATAGCAATCAAATCTATTCTGGACCATTGGCTAAATGCTAACGGCCCTTCCCTTACATATTGGAAAAACAAAGTCACAAAAACTCTGCTCTTGGAATGGACCTTAGTCTTATAAGATAAGGGAGAAAAATTCTTTGACATTTGGGAACCGTACATAAACACACTTTCACGGTCTTTACACACACACAGCATGGTTTTGCTCTAGAGTATTGATATCTACTTGAGACTCCTTATGTTAACCATCTGGTCACTGTTCTTAGTAAGATACTTACCGTTGGACGAATTTCTAATCATTCACTGATCTAGTGTACTACGTGAGCGTCATTTTACAGCTGGATGAGACATGTATCTCAATCTACCTTTATCTCGCTCAAAGTTTGTTTCTTTATTTTTGTTTAACTGTTACAATTACAACATCCTATCAGTATTAGTCCTACCTACACTGTCGGGTTGCCTCAATGGATGGGAGACACATACTTGCGATGGAATAGTGATAATCTTTATATGGTTATTAATTGCTTCACTTAATTCATCGTCCTGTCTCACTTATTTTTCTTTAGGTTTTGTTTTTGTTTCATAAAAAATAACAAATGGCAAGAAGATAACTTTCACTGTATTCCCGCGACGGTTCGATGTGATAGCGCGGATATTGCTTCATATGTCTACTGCTGTCCATGACATATTCTGACCACGTTCTGTTCAATTAGTGCATGTACTGGTACACCGTGAATGTCCAATGTGTACCGCCAATTCCTCTTTTGATACATTTGTACTCGATGTATTTCTGTACTAACATACTTTTGTAACTTGTTGAAAGAGAATGTTCGATTCTTTTAAGTGCCTTCTTCTTGAATAAACAGTTGTATGTCACTGATGTATGTCATTCACATTTTAGCTTTGTAACTACCAAAAATAAATGAAAATACCAGACATATGGGGTGTTCCATGACAAGTACTTTAGTACATTTTGTTTTATTTCTTACTCAGTTGCACTGGCTTTGTATAGTTTTTATAGCCGAAACTGTGAGAAAAATGTTTTTTTTCTTAGTTTTTCGACTTTTTCTGGATGTTTTCATACTAAAAGATATAACAATACAGTTGTTCTGGTAGTTTTGGTAAAACATTGTAAAATAACCCAGGTCCTTAAGGGGGTTAAGTAGGGATAAAATTAGCATATCAACAGAATGCCAATTGGGGCTCTTAGTGAGACATGCAAGTATGTATATAATTACTTCACTGCGACAGTTTGATCTTGGGAGAAGTTTTATACAGCCTTGTCTCTGTACTTTGGCATTGTAAGAGCGCCTTTTTAGTCTTAGTTTCCCAAGAAAAGATAACGGCAAGGAATTCATTTTTTACCTCACTCCATTTTTTCCAACTTCCCCTTTAGTCTCAGAGGTGTTTGTTGTCTATATTTGGTTACTATTTAAAAGAAAATCACTGTAGAATAGAAAAGGCTTTAAATCTGAAAATTAAACATTTTCATCTGTTAAAAATCCATCCAATGAACAGCTTGTCTATGCTTTGTTAGACACTGTCTTTTTTTTAATTCAAACATGTAATAGATTTTTAATTCAAACATGCCACTCTGCCCTCCCCCGAGATATGCTGATACTCTGTGCCCCCCCCCCCTAGACTTGCCAGTGCAGACTCCCGGGTGTCTTGCGGGGCCGGCGGGGGACATCTACGCAATATGCAATACTGTGGGAATTCCCGGCAAGGGAGATTGTTAAAGCACATTGAGCAGATGTGCCGGCAGCAGAGGTTGTTTACGCTCACCGCACCCCTACTTTAAAGACTTAAAATGGGGAGGGTAGTGCGGCCTATATTCAGGCAAATACGGTAAGTGTACATGTCTTAAGTTTTTATACTGTCATTTCTGTTTTGTTTGGGGTAGCATAAGATGCCCAGATATAAAGTGGCAACAAATTGTAGTACTGGGGTGATAGTGTAGGTAAGATTTTTGGGGGTTAATTTGGTGGTTAGTGGGAAAAGTAACAGGTAACCAGGGATCTTGTGTTGTTAACACGTGCACTTCCACACTCTCAGCCGAACCTATAGTTGATCGTGACACTTCTGCCGAAGAAAAGTTTTTTCTTACCCAGGTCACCCAGACAGTAGAGTTGTGGGGTGTGTGTGTAAACTCCTCCAAGTTGCCACCTTACAGATCACATTTGGAGATGCCAGATAAACTTCTGCCCATGATGTTGCCATAGCCCTTGCGTCCAAAATGCAGAGTTCTGCCACAGAAAGGTAAGTAATTTGAATGGCTTGTGTAATCCAATGGGCAATAGTCATTTTAGATGTGTGGTTGTCTTTGTTAAGTAGCAGATCAAGGTAGATGGTACTGGAATGGTAGATGGATAAACACCTCTTTAGCGCTAAAGTATGGTGCAGGACTGCTTCCTGATTGCTAGGGTTTGAAAAGAAGGAAGTGTGATATCTCTGTGAAATATTGAATTTACATTTGGTAAAAACTCCAGCAGTAAGTAAAGAACTAGTCATCTGGCTGAAAAAAATGGCATCTTTTGGAATAGAAAAGAAAGCAAGACCAAATCTAGGGGCTCAAAAAGAAACTGGGTCAATTGTTTATGTACTATGTTAAAGTTTCAGTTGGCGAGACCGTGGTCTGCAGATTGCTTTAGGTGCTTGGTGGAAGGGTCTTAGAGAAGCCAGGTCTGTGTCAAGAAAGTGTGCAGATATTTGGACCTTGATAGTGGCTGGGGAGTGGCCTTTATCTAATCCAGTGGTGTCCAACCTGAGGCCCTCCAACTGCTGCAGGACTAAATCTCTCATACTCCTCTGCCAGGTCTTTAGCTGAAAGAGCATTATGGGAGATGTAGTCTCGCAACCGCTGGAGGGCCGCAGGTTGTACACCCCTTATCTAATCCTTCTTGTAGAAAATCTAAAATAGATGCACAAGGACAGAACATCAGGTAATAGCTCCTTGTCACACACCTGAATGAGAAACGTTTCCAAGTTTTCAAATAGTGAAGTGAGGTGACCATTTTCCTGCTATTATACAGGACCTTGACACAACAGACCTTAAGAGAAGGAAGGGCGGTTTGATACAAAGTTTGATCAGTTTGGAGTACCAAACCTGCCGAGGACAGCCTGGGGCAATGATGATAACCAAAGTTCTATCCATTTTGGGGGGGGGTTTGTGATCAGAGGAATGCAAGGAAAAATGTACGGTAAGCTAGATGAATATCCAATAGTTGATCTGCATCTATGGCAGAAGGACGATCCTCAATTTTCAGAGAGATGACCCGAGGCTGCTTTCAGTTTCTCTTGGTAGCCATGAGGCCAATGCTTGGGATATCCCATCTATTGACTTGAAACTGAAATGTCTCCTTGTCCAGGGACCATTCGCCCTTATTAGAGTGTGTTGACTAAAAAATCTGTTTGAAAATGTAGAAGCTCCTAGATGAGAAAAGCCGATAAAGTGAGTTGCTGTGTGTCTAGAGACAGTTTCATCTGAAAGGACCTGCACAGACCTGGCCTAACTAAAAAGCATCCCCAACTGCTGGTGATGACCAGAGCAGGTGGTGGCCAGAAAGGGCTAGTCTAACCACCAATCCAGAAAGGACAATCTGTGAAAAGAGTCTTACATGATGGTCTAGAGATGATGTGTGGCCATCTTATCAATGATATACCTTTGTGAATACTCTTGGTGCAGATGCTAGGCCAAAGGAAAAGGCTTGAAATTGAAAATAATGGATACTGGCCCCTGAGGGAATGTCTATTTGCAGGTACATCTGGAAAGACTGAGAAATGGGTATATGGAGATACCTCTATACTTTCTAGTGAGGCATTCTACAAATGCAACTGCCAGCTTGACCAAAGAGATGTGGTTTTTTTTGGAGCTTTGGCTGCAAGGTCATCATATACTTGTGCTAGCCATGCTGTAACCTTTCTGGAAACTGATGCCGAAGCGATTCCAGTTCTGATCGATTCTGTGCTTGCCGCAAAGGCTTTTCTCATTGCAGTTTCTGCTTAACATTCCATAGGGCCCTTAAGAGGGGGAACTATTTGTACATTATATTTTAGTGT
Source organism: Spea multiplicata (assembly GCA_009364415.1). Taxonomy (NCBI): domain Eukaryota; kingdom Metazoa; phylum Chordata; class Amphibia; order Anura; family Pelobatidae; genus Spea; species Spea multiplicata. The sequence goes on along the minus strand of VKOC01015166.1, from coordinate 85,080 downwards.
CCTGTCCTACAGAACATTTCACAAGCCTAAAACTGGCATTTCATATTTGTATGTTTGAAGATACATATGTATGCATGACAAAAGTAGTGGAAAAGATTAGAACCGATACACTGAATAGAACAAACAAACTTTATTTTTAACAGTATTACAGAAAGCAAAATATCCTTAATACAACTTGAAGCTGCTATAAATCTAATTTGGCATTTTAACTATACACAAGGTCAACGGATAAATCGGGCTAACAAAGAGAGAGAAATAGAAGTCAAATACCTACAGTATTTGCTAGTGGTAATGAAAACAAACTGTGTAGTTCACAAAGAAATGCCCATCTTTTCAACATCATAAATCCTACATGAAACGTTTTATTGTGTACTTATAAAAGATGCTTAACTATGGGCATGATCATTATTATGAGAACAGGACTTAAGCAAGTGCTTTACACATGTGAATTTTAACAACTAGTCTATTCATGGACATGAAAAAAAAGCAGCAGATCGTTTTGAGCTGCCAAAAACAGATTATTTTTTTGGGAATAGACATTTTTGTATCATATTTCCTGGAATGTTTTAATTTATTTATATACGTTTTTCACTTACACGAGTGGCAGAGGATGTTCAGTACCTCTGTGGTTTTAAATTTACACACAATAACTAGACCGAACTTCAACTGTACTACTCCCTAATATGCAGCAGTAAAAGCCTAATCCTAAATGTAAAAACTGCCATAATCAAGCCCTCTCAGGAATCCAAACTGTTCAGGTGCAAGAGGAATGTGCAAAGTATTGATTTATCAAGAATTTGCCACCCCTGTGTCATTCAAAGGGCAAAAAATACACTGTATTGTAACAACTTTAACATAGAGGTTTTTTTTAACCAGAAGTACACAAAGGCTTAAAAGTACAAGCATTGGTAGAAAAACACCAATGAAATTGAAACAGGTATTGAAAATGTAAGAAATGTGTAAAAATGTTTTTTTTTTGTCTTTTTTTCCCCCTTAAATTACTCTAAACATATACATATATACCTGAATAGTCTGGAAAATAACCCCCAATAAGAGAGTTTGGTTGAAAATAATAATAATAAAAAAGCTAAGTTAGTCACAATGATTTATCATCATTTCCTCAGATGTTTATGACAAAAATGACAAAATTAAAAAATGGCAAGTAGTTGTGCAAACAAAACTCTACTAACAAGCTACACATGTTAAGTGGTTATAAGAATGAAACAGATAGAAATGGAACAGTATAGGTCGGAGATGTTGAGCTGCAGTTGTATGTTGGCATCCTAGCCTTCAGGTGTCCAGTCATGCCAGTCAAGGTAAATTCATAGCAACATTAGCAGCAGGACCCACTTGGTATGGTTCTGGGTCCAACATATGTTGGAATTGTTCTTGATTCCTTCTGTAAGCAAATAGAATAAAAGATGTTTGATGAACATTGTCAGTTCAGTTCATATAAAATCAGTGCCTCTTTTCTTACGCCTTTCTGCGTTGCCCCCCAAAATTTCAAATGCTCAAAGTGGCAGATGTATTTCATATACATAGGTAGGTATATATAGGTAGGTATATATAGGTAGGTACATTACTTACACAAGCTAATTTATAAACACATTTACTGCAGCATAAACACACAATATGAGTGTGATTTATGTGAAGCACTGCAACATCTGTCTTTGGCATTCTATTATTATTCTATTATTTGGTATTTATTGACTTTTATTTGGTCGTATTATCCCTTATTTTGACATATTTTCTCCATTTATTTAGACTTTCACTTATTTGCACCTTTAATTTCCATTATTTGGGTTTGCTCATTTTCTGCTGTTTGGTTCCTATATTGTGTTCCTGTATTGTGTTTCCTTTACCTCATATTCGTGCCTGTCCTTAGGGTTTCGGCCTCTCTCTCTCTCCCCTGCTCACCTCCGCGTGGTGTGGTTTTTCCTCTCCACGCGGATGGATCTTTCATCTCTTTGTCATGCTGCATGGTTTTTGTTTTTCTGGACCGTGCGGCACTGATGGTCTGGTTTTTCTCGCACAGCGGCAGTTTCTATTTCAGAGAACCTCTATATTGGGGGTGATCCCCCTTACATTTCCTCCCTAATTATGGCCTTGGCCACCCATAAAGCTACAGGCTATCCCTGTTGCTGCTCTGTGTCGGCTCTGAGGGTGACCCCCTCTTCCCATTTGCTGTGTCCTCAATCTGGGCCTTAGGGGTGACCCCCCTTACTGACTTGCCGACGTTATATTAGTGGGTGACCCCAATGCTTGACTCATGGGTGAACCCCGTTTCCTGGAACAGAAACACATTGGAGATAGGCCGGCAGATGAATCTGAGACTCCAATCCCTGCCGCATTCCAAGTCTGGCTGCGGTCCGCTTTAGCGGCATCTCTACCGGCCGCACTAGCGGAGGCCCAACTGTCTCGCCCTACACAGGCTTTTATGTCCCCGGCTAGTGGCGAGAATTCAGAGGCAGGTGGCTCTCTTTCCCCTCGACGGATCCAGAGAATCCTCTCAAGCGGCCCTGGGGAGATGTTCCCTCTGTTGCTGGCAAAGGTTCTCTAAAGAGACCTAGGGCTGTCTCAGAACCTACCACCTCTCCGACTACAGGTTTGGCGGCCGAGTACAAGGTGGCGGAAGAATATCACGCTAGCTCTTCAGGGCTTCGCTCGCCACCCCTTGCAGTCCCTCTGGGACTGATAAATTGGATGCTTGTTTTTGATTGGTTGTTTCTTCTTGTTATCCTTAACTCATTTGCTGCTGGAGGTTAATCAGTAAACAAGGCTATGCAAAATACTTAATTTTGATTAATTCTGCACCAAGGCTAGATTAATCCCTAATTATGTGCTAACGTTTGCCAAATGACTTTGTTTTTGTATTTGTGCAGTTAGTTGTATAATAAGGTTTAGCTTTTAAATGACCAGTTGTAGCTGCAACTTATGCAGCCTCGACAACTTTATAACAAGCTGTCAGTTTATTGGAAATACTACAGCAAGCAACTGTTAAAATGAGAGGGGACAGAGGGCGATTTGGATATGGGACTTGAGATTGAGATGATGTTTAGCTGTTGGGGACATCATTTAAGTCATAGAATAACTATGGTTGTGTGTACTCGCAGTTTTAAAGCTGCTGGAACAAAATGTCCTTTCAATGACGGTAAACAAGCTGACATCAAATTTAAACAAATTGAACAAATTTGGTATTTGCCAAAATCTTAACTAAGGGATTTTCTGTTAGTTTGTTAATTAAATAAGACAGGGCCTTGAGGTCAGGAAGCAAACAAAGCTAAAAATATAAGCAACGACTTTTATGACAAGCACTCAAGAGAATTCGCCAGTCATTATGACCATTAACCTTTTTAGGAGAGCACACATCTTAGAAACTTGTAATCCAGAACATTATTATACCATGGTGTAAAAAGAGTATGATCATGTGTATATGGAGAGTGTGGAGAGTGATACACACACATACATACATTAGACACAAAAGTATTGTGACAACTGATCTTTACACCCACATGGACTTTTATGACATTGAATGCAAAATACATAGACATTATTATGAAAGTGCCCCCTCCTTTACAGCTATAACAGCTTCCACTACTCTGGGATGTGTGTATATATATATATATATATACTGGCGTAACTGTAGGGGTCGCAACAGGGTCAAGTAACCCTGCCGGATAGCAAACTGCAGGAGCGCTGAGAGGTAAGCGTGGGTGGGGTATGTATGATTGTTAGCATGGATGTCTTCTTGTGTGTGTGTGTGTGTGTGTGGTGTGGTGAGCAGGATGACTTATTTGTGTGGTGTGTGTGTGTGTGTGGTGTGTCTGAGAGAGGCAACAGATGTCTTATTGTGTGTGTGTGTGTGAGAGAGCACCGGTCCTTATTGTTGTGAGGGAGCACAGGATGTCTTATGTGTGTGTGTGAGGGAGCACGGAATGTCCTATTGTGTGTGGTGTGTGTGTTGTGTGAAGGGAGCAGCAGATGTCTTAATTGACTGTGTGTGTGGATTGGAGCACAGATGTCTTATTGTGTGTGTGGTGAGGGAGCACGGATGTTCTTATTGTGTGTGTGTGAGGGAGCAGGAATGTCTTTATTGGTGTGTGTGTGTGTGTGTGTGTGAGGGAGCACGGATGTCCTTATTGTGTGTGTTTGTGTGTGTGAGAGGGAGCACGGAAGTCTTATGGTGTGATGTGTGTGTGTGTGGGTGTGGAGGGAGCAGCGGATGTCCCTTATTGTTGTTGTGTGTGTGAGGGAGCACGGATGTCTTATTGTGTGTGTGTGTGGAGACGGAGCACGCATGTCTTATTGTGTGTGTGTGTGTGAGGGAGCACGGATGTCTTATTGCGTGTGTGTGAGGGAGCACGGATGTCTTATTGGGTGTGAGCACGTATGTCTTATTGCATGTGTGTGAGCACAGATGTCTTATTGCATATGTGTGTGTGAGCACGGATGTCTTATTGCATATGTGTGAGCACGGATGTCTAATTGCATATGTGTGTGTGTGTGCATGGATGTCTAATTGCATATGTGTGTGTGAGCAAGCATGTCTAATTGCATGTGTGTGTGTCAGCAAGCATGTCTAATTGCATATGTGTGTGTCAGCAAGCATGTCTAATTACATATGTGTGTGTGAGCAACCATGTCTAATTGGATATGTGTGTGTCAGCAAGCATGTCTAATTGCATGTGTGTGTGTGAGCAAGCATGTCTAATTGCATATGTGTGTGTCAGCAAGCATGTCTAATTACATATGTGTGTGTGAGCAACCATGTCTAATTGCATGTGTGTGTGAGCAAGCATTATTATTATTATTATTTATTTGTTTATATTAGCGCCACAAATTCCGTAGCGCGCTTGTACAATGGGCTAGACAGGACGATTTACAAGTAGCTATGCTAACATAAATTGACTAACCGAGACAACAGGTAAGGAGGGCCCTGCTCAAACGAGCTTACAGTCTAGAGGGAGTTGGGTTGTATTACACAAAAGGTAAAAGTGCCACTGTTGGAAGGGAGTAGGAAGGGTAAGCTAAAGGAATATGGGAGGAAAGGGGTTAATGTGCTATGTTGTAAGCATCCTTAAAGAAGTGGGTCTTGAGGGATTTTTGAAGGAATAAAGGCAGGGGGAGAGACGGATAAACTGGGGAGGGCATTCCAGAGGATAGGAACAGCCCTTGAGAAATCTTGTAAGCGGCATGAGAGTTAGAAATCAGAGAAGAGGACAGAAGGAGATCGTTGGATGAACGGAGAGACCTGTTAGGAGTGCATTTAGAGATGAGAGAGGAGATGTGGGGAGGGGAACCGATGTGAAGGGCTTTGAAAGTAAGAGTGAGGATTTTGAAAGGAATCCTGAAGCGCACAGGGGAGAAACGTTAGTAAAGCGATGTGAGAGGAAGGTCTGGCGGCAGCATTCATGGTGGATTGTAGAGGGGTGAGACGGTTAAGAGGGAGACCAGCTAAGAGTTACAGTAGTAAAGATTGGAGATAATCAGGGCATGGACAAGAGCCTTAGTGGCATCCTGTGTTAGGAAGGATGCGGGCAATGTTTTTAAGATGAAGCCGACAGTTTTTAGAGACAGACTGAATATGGGATGTGAACGAAAGGTCGGAGTCAAGGGTGACACCAAGACAGCATGCATGAGTAGACAGGGAGATGATGGCACCATTAACATTAAGGGAGATAGATGGGGGGATCTTAGCATTGGAGGGAGGGAAGATGAGGAGTTCAGTTTTGGAGAGGTTGAATTTCAAGAAACGTTCAGACATCCAGGTAGAGACGGATGCAAGGCAGTTAGTTACACGATCTAAGACAGAGGGAGAGAGATCAGGGGAGGATAGAGAGATCAGGGGAGGATAGATAGATCTGGGTGTCATCAGCGTACAGGTGGTATTGAAAGCTGAAGGATGAGATCAGTTTGCCAAGGAAGGAAGTGTAAAGAGAGAACAGAAGGGGTCCTAAAACTGAGCCTTGGGGTACCCCAACTGAGAGAAGGAGGGGAGGGGAAGTGTTACTGGAGACAGAGACACTGAAGGTACGATCAGAGAGGTGAGCCATGAGAGAGCAGTATCACGGAGGCCAAGATCATAAAGCATATTAGTAACTTTAGTAAGGGCGGTCTCAGTAGAGTGTCGAGGGCAAAAACCAGATTGAAGAGTGTCAAGTTGGAGTCTAGAAACTTAGTTAGTTGTATATAAACAATTCTTTCAAGAAGCTTGGAGGTGAAAAGAAGCAGAGAGATGGGACGGTAGTTGGAGAGACCAGTCGGGTCGAGGGAGGACTTTTTCAAGATAGGAGTAATGGTAGCATGCTTGAAGGACGATGGGACAGATCCAGTCTAATTGCATGTGTGTGTGAGCAAGCATGTCTAATTGCATGTGTGTGTTTTAGCAAGCATGTCTAATTGCATGTGTGTGTGTGAGAGAGCATGAATGTGTAATTGTGTGTGTGAATGTATGTGTAAGTGGGATGAGATGGAGTGTGCGTTAGTGAGTATGAGTGTATGTTATTTGCGTAGGTGTATTTGCATGTGTGAGCCAGGGTGTATGTTGGAAGGGGGAGCGGCAAAAAAGGCACAGATACGTTGTGACAATGATGGCACATACCAGCTGTTGGGGGGCCCAGGGCAATTTTCGCACCAGGGCACTGTAGTTTGTAGTTATGCCCCTGTGCATATATATACATATAAACACACACAAATATTTATTTATTTTTATGGAAAAATGTTCATCATAATCCATAACAAATCTGCATTACTGAAAATTTCTCTTTTAAAATGACAAAATGCCTAAATATCAGTCTTATTTTTACAGGAGGCTGAAAGTTATGTATTCTGGTGCCACCTAGTGACAGCAGTTATAAAGTCTGCAAAAGGAATGTCAGAATTTTCATCTACACCTTACCTAGAGTTTAGTCCTCTCCTTCTTCAGTAACTTCAGTCTCCTTGTGGACAACTACACGTGTAATAGACATGTCTGGGTGTTGTTCTTTGGCTTCCTTTATTGCTTGTGCTAATGCCTATTAAAGCAATTAAAACACAATCAGACCAAGCTAACGTGACAACATAACATATAAAGTATCATTGGACATCCCTGGAAATGTCACTCCTGCAAACCTAGGACCTGGGGAAAGAGGCAATTGCATGCATGATCCATCCATTTGCAAGGGGGGGATCAGGTATCATATGCATTTAAGTGCCTATGATGGCTGGAATAGCTCTTTAGAGTCAATAAACCTTAGCACAAATACAGACCAGGACATCTAGCAAGTGCACAGGATGATTATACACCTTCCAAACATGTCCAGGAGAACCTATACATGTACCAGAATTTTGTAAATTTGATAGAAGTTTCACTAAAGGGGGGGTTGTGGTTTCAACACCCTTACTTCACTATTCATTATGAAGGGCCAACCTAATGGATTTCTCCTGGCCAACATGTATAAAGCATAGTTAAATCCGTGAAATTTCTTCTGTCGTCTTCTCTCGTGTTGAATTATGCATTGTACAAAGAGTTGGAACTGTAGTGCATGGATTACATGGTGTATATACCACATGTGCTATTAAGTACTAAGGCCTCACATTTTCTTCGATATAAATTAAAGCTGGCAGATTCAGTGAGCTCAAATACGACCGGAAGATCAGCTTGACTAGCATTTCCCTATGAGACATACATCCTGTTGCCTCGAATTTATGAAAAATTGCTTGTTCCCATCTATCCGTCGAGAAATCTCTACATATTCTCCTCTCACTTTTCCATATAGCTAATCTTTTTCTGGGACAAGTGGACATATTGCAGGTAGAAAGATACTTTGATGCTTAACAGGCTAGAGAATTGATCGTTATATGGTAACCCAAATGAACTGTAGCAAGGCTAGCATCTGTAGTGAAGTGTCAAGCCTGTAGCCATTACAGTCTTATCATTTTACGCGTCTCTGTCTTCTTACTTGGTATGTGTCATGTACTCTCTATCAAAAAGATCCTTCCTGTACAGGGATCAACCCAGGTAATTTCCACATAATATGTGATGCATATACCACACAAGACTAATCTCTCTCCTATGGTCCAGAATATTTGACATAGTGACATTATTTTTACATACAAGCAGAGTATTGGTATGCTTCAAGTTGTCTGCATAAATATTATCCACTTAAATGGGAGGGTTTCTTCTTGTTCTAAACTTCTTTACTTGAGAGAATATAGGGTTTATTGTATTGTTTTTTTGGTAAAGATAAGAAAAAACTAAGGCTAAAAATATGCAGCTATTTATTATGGTCTTTATAAAAACATCATGGCACTAGTGTCTGATGTTGGTATACAAAACTCACAAAAACAAAAACTCTGTGGTTTAACCCCTTAAGGACCGGGCTCATTTTTCGTTTTCTACCCTGTGGGACCGTGGCTGTTTTGACACTTTTGTGGTGCTTGTGTTCAGGTGTAACTTTCTCCTCACCCATTTAGTGTACCCACATAAGTTATATATTGTTTTTTTCAGGACAAGATGGGCTTTCTTCAGATACCATTATTTTGATCGTATCATCTTATTTACTATAAAAAAAATAAAAAAAACATGGTGAAAAATTGAAAAAAAACACATTTTATGACTTTTATTTGAAAAATCTTTTACTCACCTAAAAAAGCAAGTAAAAAAACTAGCTAAATAGATTCTACTACTTGTCCTGAGTTGAGAGATACCCAATGTTTTTATGTTTTTTTGCTGTTTTTTGTACGTTATAGGGCAATAAGTACAAGCAGCGTTTTATGATTTCCAAATCTTTTTTAACAAATCTGGTCAGTCTGCCTCCATCTCCTCTTTGGAACATCTTTGAAGCCGGTTAACTCAATTTAACCCCGTCAAACCATATATTTTTGAAAACTAGACACCCCAGGGTATTCCAAATGCTGTTATTTTAACCCTTTCCATGCACCAATTATACAACTACACTTTGTCAAACTTTGTAATGGTATTTTTTTTATTTTTTTTTTCCACACAAATTGTACTTTAGTTATAGATATACAGGTTCTGGTATATGTCACTATCAAACAACACCCCAATATGTGTTCAGGAACATCTCCTGAGTACAGCGATACCCCACATGCATGGGTTTGTCAGATTGTTTGGCTGGTAAAAGGCTACTTTTGGGGCATGCGTAATTCAGGTGGTCATTTGGTCATTCTGCCTCCATCTCCTCTTTGGAATATCTTTGAAGCCAGTTAACTCAATTTAACCCATTCAAACCATATATTTTTGAAAACTAGACACCCCAGGGTATTCCAAATGCTGTTATTTTAACCCTTTCCATGCACCAATTATAGAACTACACTTTGTCAAACTTTGTAATAGTAATTTTTTTCACACAAATTGTACTTTAGTTATAGATATACAGGTTCTGGTATATGTCACTGTCAAACAACCCCCCAATGTGTGTTCAGGAACATCTCCTGAGTGCAGTGATACCCCACATGCATGGGTTTGTCGGGTTGTTTCAGATTTAAAATGCCACATTTGGGAAGTGCGCTTTTTTTCTCCATTTTGGTCAGTTTGTACCTATGCCCTATCTGTGAGCTCAGCCACTCCAATTTACCCCATCAGCCATTTTTTTTATATTAGACACCCCTTGGGTATTTGAAGTGCTTTTATTTTAACTCTTTGTTGAGATTTTTGAGAAATTTTAGCACTTGCTCAAAATAATAAACTTTATTTTTTTATTTTATTTTTTTAATACTTTTTTTATATTTTTTTTACACATTTTGCTGGTACTGGATGGTTCATCTAGTGACATCACTGCATAATTATTTTTAAATGTTAGCACATTTTTTTTTATTTTTTTTTCCATTTTTTATTATTTTTTTTGAATATTTTACTAATCACATAGTGATTAGAAAGCTGGGCTCCATTGACTTGCATGGTTGAATGCAGTACCTGTATTCAACCAGCAAGTGGAGCCAGTTCTCTAGAGGGTCTGGAGACCATCTAGCGAACTTTTTCTTGTTTGCTTTTTTCACAGAGCGGCGGCCATCTTTATTGATGGCGAAGATCACCGGCAGCTGCGGCTGTGACCGCTCTCCGGAGCGGTTACAGCCCACCTAAAGGTTAGTGTTTGGTGTCGCTGGATGCCTCCTGATCGAGGCATTCCAGCGACACCATTTAAGTTTAGGAGGCGATCGTTGATCGCCTCCTAAACGCTTTTAAAACGGGCGTCCGCCGCCATACAAATGTATGGCGGCTGTTGACGCCCCGGGGAGGGGCCAGACATGGCCCCCGATGCCGATCTCGGCCTTGCTGAATGCCTCGACATCGAGGCATTGCAGCAAGGCCGTTTAAGCGAAGAAAGTGATCGTTGATCACTTTCTAAGCTTATTTAACTTTTTGACGGTTCAGGACCGTCAAAGGTCATTTAGTGACCTTCTTGTCATGACGGTCCAGAACCGGCAAAGGTCACGAAGGGGTTAAAGTAGTTACCTATTTCGCCATGTATAAGACACACCTTTTTTGGAAAAATGTGGGTTCTAAAAACTGGGTGTGACTTATACAGTGGTTGTAGATTGCACTTACTACTTCCCAGTACCTTCCTGGAGTCACACTGATGATTGGCCCTGCCTATTTCTGACTCACCCTGCCCCTTTCCTTATAGCGTCCACACTGCTCATACGGCAACTCATCTAACAGTAAGTATAAAATTAATATTTGGGCTGCTGAAAGTTAGGGGAGGTGGGGGTTAATTTAGGGGCAGTTATGGTTAATGGGGTGTTTAGGGTTAATTTAGGGGCATTTAGAGGTTAATTTATGGGCATTTATGGTTCGATGGGGTCTTTAGGCGTTTAATTTAGGGCAGTTGTGGTTGATCGGGCTTAGGGTTAATTTAGGGCAGTTATAATGGATGGGAGTGATGAGGATGATGAGTATGAATTGTATGATAATTTTTTTTCAAATTTCGGGCCCCAAAATCAAGGTGCATCTTATACATGGGGAAATACGGTATTTTCTTAATAAAAAAACACATATATTTACCAGTAATATGTCAAGAATAAGAAATTTGGTAATGTGATTGCCAGCTGCAGCCATCTCCAATTCGTGATTCCATATGCGACTCCTGAAAGTATTATAAGTCCAACAGTAAAAGCCGCCTGATATACAATGCCTACTGTTCTTCTGTGGCACAAGCCAACAAATTCTGCAACTTTAATATGAAAAAAATGGTTAGGAAATGTGGCCCAGTGTATACCATCTACAGCCTGGGAAACATAATGTGGAACAGGAACACTTACCATTAATGGTGCTGTTCCACACAGACATTTGCCCCAACTTTCCTAAACACTTATTATTATGTAATATACACTTGTATCCATGTTAAAAACACGTATTTCTGTTTTCAAATATTTTACTTTTTCTGTAGTGCAGTGCCTCTTAATTTGTTCCCCCTGCACCACTCTACTCTGGCTATCTGCCAATTTCTGACAACAGAGAAGCAGTGGCAACTCTAGAAGCAATATATAGAGAGGCACACAAGATACCACAGTCAAACTGGGGGGGCATTAATCATTTTCACCATTAAATCATACCACTGAAAACACACACATATATATATATATCGTATTTGCTCGATTATAAGACGACCCTGATTATAAGACTCAGAAGCACCGGTAAGTTGAGGGGGGGCAAAACACAGGAGGATCCAGGTCCCCTGCATCTGAGTCCCCGGGGCTTAGTCCGGGCAGCGTGTAGAGCGCTACGCAATTCACGTAGAGCTCTACACGCTGCCCGGACTAAGCACCGGGGACTCGGAAGCACCGGTAAGTTGGCGGGGGGGCATAACACAGGAGGATCCAGGTCCCCTGATTCGCTGCAGGGGATCTGGATCATAGTCTCATATTTGAGGTCTGATTATAAGACGACTCCGATTATAAGACTCGGGTTATTTTTCAGAGCATTTGCTCTGAAAAAAACCTCATCTTATAATCGAGCAAATACGGTATATATTGCCAAAAGTAATGTGCTATGGAATGATACTTTTGTTATTGGACTAACATAATACTTGATCATTCAACATGGGAAGCCTGAAGCCACAATTTAGTACGACCAGGGCCGGCCCTGTCTTAGAGCAGAGTGGGGCAATTGCCCCAGGCAGCACTTTTTAAGAGGCGACACTTTGCCGCCCCAAGCTCCTTTTTTTTCTTCTTTTAAGCGGAGGAGAAAGAGGGGCGCCAAGTGGTTTTCGCTTATCAGGTTTTCAGTACCCGCTCTGCACCCCTCTCTCTCCTATGCGAGCCCTCTAGCTCGGTCTCGGTGCCGGCTTGTAATGCTGAGCGCCGGAACATGATGTCATTTCCAGCGCTCAGCAATGAAGCAGCGCGCACTGGGGCAGAGCAGGGAGACTCGCCGCAGGACTGCTGGAAGGTAAGTGAAGTACAAAGGGGGGAGATAGGGTAGATAATAGGGAGGGAGGAGGGTAGATAATAGGGAGGGAGGAGGGTAGATAATGAGAAGGTAGGGAGAGGAAAGGTAGATAATGTGCAGGGGGGGGCTTCATTTCAAACTTCGCCCCAGGTGGCACTATGTCTTGGGCTGGCCCTGAGTATGACTAATCCTTGAAATAAATATTATACAGTAAATAACACAATACATTAACTACTCCACTAAATGATTTCAGGGGCTTGAACGTTTTGTCACCTGAAGTCACTACAACTTCAGGAGGGCATTTTATCTCTGGATAAGTATAAATTAAATAATTCCTACTGTAAGTTAAGTGCCAGGAAACAGATGACTAAACACACACACCAGGACAGGCTCTTCCACACTGACACCCTAACACACACCAGGACAGGCTCACACAGGACATGCTCTGCCACACCGACACCCAAACACACATGACCACCCCCCAGGACAGGCTCTGGCACACCAACAATCCAAACACACACACACAGGACAGGCTCTGCCACACTGACAACCCGAACAAACACCACACACAGGACAGGCTCCTGGCCACATCCGGACACCCAAACACAACACCCAGGAATCAGGCTCTGCCACACGGACACCCAACACAACACATAACAGGACACGCACTGCCAAGCAACCGCTCAAACACACGGAGTGCAGATTCAAACCATTACACCAGGAACATGGGTCCTGCCACAACAGACACCCAAACACAACACACACAGGACAGGCTCTGCCACCGGACACACAAACACACACACACCAGGCGGCCTCTCCCCCACTGACAACCCGAACACACACACACCAGGACAGGCTCTGCCACACCAACACCCAAACACACACCAAGACAGGCTCTGCCACAACAAAACCTATACACACACTCCAGGCTCTGCTACACTGATAACCAAAAACACACAAACAGCAGGACACAATCTACATCACAGACATATACATCAGGATAGATTTTTCACACTGCATTGTCGTTTATACCCCCCTTAGTGTTTTTGCCCCTTGTGTATTGATGCCCCAGCCAGCACCCTTTTAGTATAGATTAATGTGAATTAGACATTAGGTCAGCAGTTATAGGTTATATAAAAGTTTTTATTTTAAACTAAAGTATTTCAAACATTGAGAAGGCTCCCAATCTGAAACTAAGGTTCTGTGAATGAACGATCCATGAAGACAGACATGAGGGGACATTTCCTTCATTAACAGAGATATCAGGCAATGTGTAACTTGTACCTATCACCAAGGGCAATACGTTTTTGCCTATTTTCAGACACAGGCATATTTTTTTTCTCCCGCTCTACCTATCACGCAAGTTAACATGCTAAAATCAACACAGACATGATCTTAAGAAAATAAATAAATCCTTAACCACACATTATTATATATTTTTAATATTAATTTAACCAAATGCCCCTTTAAAGATCTAATCCTATCATGTTAGGCTAATACCAGTATTTTACGCAATTGTAAAAAAGAAAAACAATAAAAGGACGTACATAGTTGTATGGTGGGATGAAAAGATAGGATCAGCAATGTTTATTGCATAGGGCATTCTAAATCTCCACTTACTTTCCGTAGGTTGTCATGTGACTTGTCAACCTAAATTATATTATTTTCTGTACAAAGCAAACAGTGTAAATGAATAATAAACATATTTTCTCTTATCCTAATTCCATAAAGTATTTAAATTAGAAAAAAAACTATTATAGTGTTGTCTTTTTAACCACTTTATGGTAATCATAATCATATGCAATGTACTCTGAACCTTTCACATTTACTCACAATCTCCATTACAGCCTGAAGAGTAAGCACAAGAATGAGTAACAACAAAACTGGCAATAAAGAAAAGCTTATGTTTAATTTCTGTGTTGAATTTGCAAGGGACACTTACCAAGAATATAGCCTGACAACCAGGAGCCTTTGCTGACTAACCCTTGAATAAAGCGGAAAAATACTACCAAAGGGTACGTTGGAGCAAAGGCCACGAGTACACCAGAAACAGCAGTGGTAAAGAGAGTGATTAATAGACAAGGTTTACGGCCAAATCTGGAGAGAAACACAAACATAATTATTATCGTTAGGATAATGTTTTGTTAGTTATAGAAAGGAGGATAAAACAAAAGCCGAATCCTACAAGTGGCCTGCATTTTGTATCTTGTCAATATGGCAGCAACAGCTGGTTCATTATTGAACCCATAATAAATGACAGTAAAAGTATCCCGACCTATCCTAATTACATGTAAAACTAGACAATTTCAAGCTTTAACAAATGATAAAGTGTATACATTTAATAGGTTCAATGCTAAAATCCTGATGCAAATGCATCCCACAGATGTTGGATTAGGCATTATTTGGCAATGATTTCAAGTGCTCCTGTCCTGAGATGCCTCTACCTGTTAAGGTCAATTCTTCCCTAAAGGGAACTCACACCCACTTTAACCCTTTTTTATAATAAAAAATATAATTGAAGATGATATATTGTTTATAAATATGAGGGCAGGCAATGCACAAGTTAGACACAGCGTGTGCCAATCACAAAGGCATTGTGTGGACAGTGAATGGGGATGGAGCTTATTGCGGTCATGGATTGGGCTCTACCTCGTCTCATCCTGCTCCTTAAACATGAGCTAAATTTCAAGCCGACATAAGCCCACTTAGCATTATGCTACAGATTCAATCTGCCAAAGCAGCATCATCAGCACGGTATGGTATAGCACACATTGGGCACGTACCTGTCAGCAATGTATCCGATGAACAGTGATCCAAAAAAGAATCCAAGATTGACAAATGATTGGAACAAATCCATCTTCCACGAATCAGCACATACTAGGTTAAACTGCATCCACAAATGCGTATTTTCCATGAAACATAGGTCACAATATACACATTTGATTTTTAAATAGTAAACAATATATATTTTCAAAACTTTTATGGAATCATTTTTCATTCCATCCTTATTTTCCATCCTTATTTTTTTAGAGATTTGAATAATTGTAGACCTGATCTCAAGTTATATTATGGTAGACATGAATCATATTTTTACTCTTTTTACTCTTATCTTTTTGGAGAATACACAGTAATGCTGCCTCATACTTTTTCAACTTAAAAAGGTCACTGTATTGTGTTTGTACAGATTTGCTCTGTAGAAACAGTTCTGTCATATTTAACACAATACAATTTAAATAATTGTATGCTATATTGTTTAGTGTACTGGTTATTCTTAATCGTGTTAATGTATTTGATGAAACATTGTATGACCATTTGTACCAAAATTTGGGGTTTCTATGTAAGGCTTTTTTGGAGGCTAGCCGGATAAGTCTATACACACATTGTGAAAGAATGACAGCCCTTTAGAACGTAATTGCTTTCTAGCAGATGTTTCACTGCCAATAAATATTTACCTTATGGACAAATAATCTAAAGGAAATAATCTAGCTATATATTTTACACATCAATGCTGGTATACAAAATTATAATGTACCTCTGTAACAATAGATGATCCTGTAGTATCATAAATCCATCCATCCTTACAGTCAGTAACCGACAACCCATCACTGCTAGGTGTGGTAATATCAAATAAGGGGTCTATACAACTGAGAGATGTCTTGTTCCAGTCAACATCATACCGGACACACTGACTGGTATAAGTGAAGTCTGTGCTGCCTTGCGGTCTTGGAACTGTATAATTACGCTCTTCTTCTAAACTCCATCCACATTTCCTCTGTAGGTCCACAAGTCCAGACTCCACACATCTGTATGGAGGCACAAACCCTAGAAAAACAATACCCACATAGATTGGGCAAAATACAACAGAAATCATGCACATCAGAAAAAATATCTGCTTCTGGAACAAGCCAAATTTTCCAATGTGCTCCAGGGTGTCATCGAAATTTGTCATCTTTGCTTGAAATAGTCCAACTTAAGCTGTAGAGTTTGTAGCGCTCAAGACTTGAATTTGTTTCCTTTATGTCTAAGTATATTAATGGCTCACCAGTTATGTTTGGCTGAGCTAAACTTGCTTCATCAATGGCTAAACTGGTGAGTTTAATGTAGAAAAGAACAAATGAGCACAGTAATGAAAAAATACCATTTCTGCATAAAGAATAACAGGAAAAACAGGTCATACATTAATCTGAGAGTGTGTTATCAGGTCTGAGTCTCCAGTGGGCCCTTGGGCAATATGGGTTATCAATATGGATTCCTTCAACTAAACTGTAAAACAAATGCAATACAATTGTAACTGTGTTCTACAAGAATGAAAGATAATATAAAAACAGTGTACTTAGCTTTTTAACCCTTATATTCATCGGACCACATATGTGGTAGCTTCCCCAAGGACTCCTTCAAAAAGCCCCTTACAACAAATATATGGAAAAACAGAACAAATTCTGGGGATACAGCTTTAAAAGTACTTTAAAAGTATCCAGCAGATGACCAGTTTTTAAAACTTTGAGGTGGTTTTAAAAGTTCCATGCAAACCTCCAGGATTCCTAAGGTCCAGATTATTTTAAAGGCGCAGTACCCACTACAATCTTGTGAGTGTATAACAAATGCACCTGTTTAATAGGATCTGGTACTTTGATGTTCTCATTGTTTAAATCAATACATTTTATTTTATTATATATTACTAAAATATGTTTAATTCCGTGATAATTATGATCTCTCTGTTTTTTTATCTTCATAATTGTGAGCATTCCAAAAAAGTAGAAGAGCTAGTTTCTAGACTCCCTTGTTTGTATATTCATACTACCTTACTCATATATAGAAATAGCTACATTGTAGTATTCTCATTTTTGTAGGTTATAAACATATAAACATATATATATATATATATATTATTATATATATATATATATATGTATGTTATAACCTATGCATGTGAATCTGTTGAAAGGTAAAACGGCATAGGTTCCAAAAGTTTATGTTGAGCAAAAATAGTGTCGTGTTTGTTCTTCCATGAAACTACTCTTGTAAAGGTCTTAGCTTGGCTTAATGTTTGTCATGTCAAAGAGGGAGAAAACATGTATGACTAAGAATATGGCTTTACCCTGTTTCTCTATTGTAGGTGCGACAACTATTACTATAGGGACAACACAATATCAGTGGGGTAAACCTAACCTGTCGCACGATAGTCTAAACCCAGCTCACGTTCCCTATTAGTGGGGGAACAATCCAACGCTTGGTGAATTCGGCTTCACAATTTTAGGAAGGATAAAAAAAGCGATGTTGCTAGGTTTCTCTATTGTAGGTGAAAAGTAAGTACAAAAGTAAGTATTTCTTATTAAAATGCAGCTTAAAACAACAGCATTTTCAGGCCATGTCTCACTAGCCTGTGGGGGAAAAAATGGTTGTATTTTTACCACCACTTATATTTTGTAATTACATGAGCTTGCTTGAAATTGAAATTGTAAGCCTCTAAGATGCATAGAAAATGCTACTCGTCAGTTATGTCACTGAAAAAAACCAAACAATTAAGCTTCTGACTTTACTCAGTCCCAAAAAGACGGTATGGAACAGTCGCCCTATTTTATTTTAAGTTTTCTTTATTCATATACACCTGTATAATATCTCCATGAGAAACACTACAAACTATCGCCTGTCTGTCTCCTGTGCTGGTATCAGCCCCCCGGCTAAGAAACATCCATTCTCATGTAATGGACAGGCTCACCCTTGGTTCTCACTGAACCTGTGATCAGATCGCAGAAGAAACCGCTTGAATATAGGTTGGAAAGGTCTTCAAGACACACCTAAAACATTCTTTCCATTTCATTCTTTTTTACATGACTTTTGCCTGTATTAATGAGTATCCTCTACATTTGTTAGATTAATCATGAAAAAGGTTAACTTGTAAAATGTTTAACAAATGTACCAGAGCAAATCACCCTTCTGTTTATCATTACTATGGACTACAGTAAAGCTTCACATTTGTCTGCTTTGTGCCAGTGTGGATGCCCCCACCCATGCAATCTCAAGTACAATTATCCTTCCCAACAGTCATGTCTGTTTTATTTCAGGGATCAGTAAGGTCAATAGCGAGAAATGCTACTTGGTTACTTTTGTGTTTAGATTTGTGAATTCGGGGCCCCCAATAAAACAAATGAAAATGAACTCTAAACAAAAATGTCATTAGAGAATGTGTTCATTGGTTTACCCCGTCTCTGCACTATTACAAGCCGTTTGGTGCTCTTTCAGCTGGGAAGGTTCCAAGCGACTATGTGTAGGGTAAATCCTACTAGAACAGCTGAACTTTATTTGTGATTAATCAGTGACTTTAAATGATGGCATGTGTGTGATGGCATCTATGTAACATACGTTTGAATGTGATTGGTTAATTCACAGCCACAGCCCCCCCCCCGCAAAGAATTTTTTTCAGTTGTTTTGCAGTGACACTGTTCAGTATACGGGTCCCATCATCTAAATGATGAAACAAAAAGCTTCTGATATGCATTTATCTTTGCTCTCCATTCTTTAACATCACAAGAACCCTGGCATTTTAACAGGGCGTAAAGACTTTTATAATCCCACCTGTATATGACAAAAGTACGTGGGCACCTGCAGGACCGGCCCGACAATGGAGCCGGGTGGGGTAATCGCTCCAGGCGGCACTTTTGAGGGGGCAGCACTTTGCCGTCCCAAGCCCTTTTTTTTTTTAAAGCGGAGAAGAGAGAGAGAGAGGGGCGCGCCAAGTGGTTTTATCTTACCAAGTTATCAGTACCCGCTCGGCGCCCCTGTCTCTCTCCTCTGCAAGCCCTCTAGCTCGGTGCTGGCTTGTAATGTTGAGCGCCGGAAGACAACGTCATTTCCGGCGCTCAGCATTACAAGCCGGCACCGTGACCGAGCAGGGAGGCACAACGCAGGACTGCTGAAAGGTAAGTACGGGGGGGGAGGGCATTTTAAACTTCGCCCCAGGCGGCATTTTGTCTTGGGCCGGCCCTGGGCACCTGATCATCACACTTACATTAGATTGCTGAACATCCTGTTCCAAAACCATGAACATTATTAATGAGTTGGCCTCCCCTTTGTTGCTGTAACAGCCTCTACTCTTCCAGGAAGGCCTTCCATAAGATAAGATGAGTGTGCCTGTGTTAATGTGTGCCTATTCACAAACTTTTTTTTTTTTTGCTGATCTTTGACACTGATGTTGGATAAGAAGGCCTGATTGATAACCCATGTTCTGTGTCATTCTAAATGCGTTAAATGAGGTTTAGGTCTGGACTCTGTGCAGGCTGCTCAAGTTCCTACACGCCAAGTTTTTCAAACTATGTCTTTATGGACCTTGCTTTCTGTACAAGGGATGAGGTCATGCTGGGACAGGCAAAAGTTTTCCCCAAACTAGTTCCCTAAAGTTGAAAGCATACAATTGTCTTAAATGGTTTTGTATAATGTAGCAATAACATTACCCTTCACTGAAAGTGAGGGGCCTAGCTTAAACCTGAACAAACAGCCTCAGACCATTATCACTTCTACACTGAACATTACATTAGGCACTATGCATTTTACTGGCATCCTCAAAAACCCAGATTCACCCATCTGTCTTCCAAAAGCATGATTCTTCACTCCAGAGAACACATTACCACTGCTCCAGAATACAGTGGTTATGTGCTTTGCACTAGGCCACCTTTAATATTAATTGGACCCTGAGCAAACATAGGGGAGGAGTGCAATACTATGCAGATTGCATAGCAAATGAATTGCGTGGGTCCGGCCAAGTGACCTGAAACGGACGTGTCAGTCGTAACCAGGGCCAGCTTTGTTCATTCACCCTGAGAGGGTCAATCCTTTGGTGTCCCCTTCAGTTTGCTGTACCTCTTTTTTTCTCCTCCATGTAGCTCAGGTATAGATCAAATAAACACATAGAAACACAGCTTTGCAGATATAGAGCAACTGAATAAAACATACAAACCCTGAATTTGCAGGTATTAATAACATGTGAAACATAGCATTGCAGGTACAGAGCAACTAAATAACACACAACCCCAGCCTTGTATCTATAGGTCAAGTGAAAAATCACAAGCAGTGTTGAAGGTATAGATCAAATAAATAATGCATACAGACCCTAAATTGCAGACATAGCTTACAGGTTGTAAACCCCAAAAGCCACCCCTGGCACTCAGATTGCACACATGACTTGGCCCAGGATCTAGAATACATCCACAGGACCTGCCTAGCGCCCAAATTGGATGCATAGGGCTTGCCCTCTGGGTCCTCATACAGAATGTCTGTGCTATCATTGCCTCTCACTAACTCAACCATGCTATCACATAAATACTCATTCATTCACACATCTTTTCACAAATATTCACTCAATTACACTCATTCATACGTCACCCCCCACCCCCTTACCTGAACTGCAAATTTGTCTGTGGCTCTCACACTTCCTTCAGCAATGCTTGCACTCAAACTGCTTCTCTTTCACCAACCTGGGGACGTAGGGAGGGTCATGTGACTCTGCTGGGTTCCTGGGCGGTACAAGAGGTGTTGGTTACGCAGTGCATGCAACACAGAGGCAAGCATTGGGCCCGTGTGAAATGATCAGGGGGACCCCTGGGACCACAGTTGCTGTGGGCCCAAGGGGCAGCTGTCCCTTTTTCCCGCGTTAAGGAAGGCCCTGCATTGCACATAATGATCTTTGGCTTGTATGCAGCTGTTCTGGTGTGGAAACCCATTTTATGATGCATAGTGCTTGTGGTGATGTTGCCTCCAGCGGCAGTTTGGCAAGCCCAGCTCTGAATCCAAACACACATATACGGTAATTATAACCCTTTCTGTTCCAGCTGATATCCACTTGACACATTGCTAGGTAATGCAACTGTCTTGGCGCTGTCAGCCATTGGCATCTCAGCCATATAACTTTATAAAGAAACAATCAGATGAAAGCAGGCAGCACACAGTGAGGTTACTGAAAGTGATTATTTTATTGTAGAAAGCCACAATAACTCAGGGAACTAGTGATACACGTTTCAAGCTACACAGATCTCTTAATCACCCTTATATGGACTATATTGGTTTGCAGACAGTTTTAGAACCAGTTATAATAAGGGTTATGTGCAAACAAAAAGGCTGGAAGGGATGGTTGAAAGTTACTATACATTTATACCAATATTTTTTTTTTCCTGGTTCATCTAGCAGAAGTTAGAGACACCTCCTCCTGACTGAGGGGACCAATGCTTGCATTAGCAACCTTACAAAAACGGACAGAGAGAATATCTTCACCAGCTCGGACAATCAATTTCTTGGCCAATCTAAATTAGTATCACTGATGCACCAACCTCAGGACCAGTGGAAGTGGTGGAAAAATATAGGAAGCAGACATCTTGGTCCTCTGGCAGATCGCATAAGGGCCAATCCAATAGTGATGTACAAGTAAATGTTCATTGGTAGGATACACATCTCCTGACACAAAAAGCTAGTTCATTTCAACTTTGCTTTTAATGAATTTGCTCAAGGGTTTTATATTACATGACAGAAATAACAAATTATTTTTTTCAATAAACCCAAAGAAATGATCTGGAACGTACAAGAATGGACCATCATGTGATGTACCGTGTTTTTGGGCATACACCCGCATATTTAAAATGTGTTGCTCACTCAAAAGTGTTACGTTTTTTGATAAACTTTCTTGACGAAACAGGTATGTTTAAGCAGTACCAAAACGTGTGTGCCTTCCACAGCATTCTGCTAAAGTTAGTAAATACTTTTCTGGTTAAATTTGTTTACATATTTGTAGGATCTATGCATTTAAATGGATAAAATGCTGTTTCCTTTTTGTGGTAGAACCCGTGAGAATTTGCTTAATTGCATTTTAAATTGCAGCTGAATAAGCCTCCTAAAAACTTTAAGCTGTACCATTAATACTTGAAATACCGTGTTATACATTTAAGAGCAACTACAATCACATTTTCCCAGAAACCTTAAAGGGGAACAGTCGCCTTAGTGGACTATAATATCATAAATAAATATATATCCTATACCTTTTGTCAGTTTCATTATTTTGGAGATATTTAGTAAGGGCTCATTTAACTCAGGAAAGCTGCGATAAAATCAGTGGGGTATGGATGCTGTAGATCTAGGAATGGCCCATTAGTACAGATACCTGTACCACGTGTAACACATGTTCTGTGCTAGCTTCCATCAGAACGACCATCCATACATTTCTGAAGTCTACACAATGCACAAGCGTTACTTATTTTGAACATAATTACTCAGGCTTAAATGACAGATCTCTTTCGCTAAGGTTATGTATA
Organism: Spea multiplicata; assembly: GCA_009364415.1. NCBI lineage: Eukaryota > Metazoa > Chordata > Amphibia > Anura > Pelobatidae > Spea > Spea multiplicata. The sequence continues at coordinate 62,394 of VKOC01015166.1, read as the reverse complement.
CTTCTGAATCACACAAGTACCGGTTATAATACGTTCTTCACCTTGTATTCATTAAATGTGTGTCTGCCATTAATACCAAAAAATCTCTAATGTCTCTTTAACATTCAAACAAAGCAAAAGAAATAACTAGAAACAATAGATGTGTTAACAAGATGTGTCAAATGAGGAAATATATACCCTTTAAAGTGTAATTTAGGATATATGAGTGGAAAACATGGAGACCTTTAAAAAAAAGGCTCTGCTTTCATATGCTTGCCTATTTTTTTTGCATTTACAGGTCATTCAAGACTTGTTTAGCTTGGAGTGCTACATAAACTTTCATTACATTACTATTGTAAACTAGCAGAATCTGTGAACTACACAACATTCGAGTGATAAAAATTGGCATACATCATCTCTAAAACTGATTTAATGAAAACAAAATAGAGGTGGGAGACATTTTGCTGTGGGGGGAGCCCGTTGGCCTAAGTGGCAAGGGAAAATTTATGAAGTCCACTGCCTCTTGCCCCCCCTGCTGACTGCCTAACAAAGGTCCTCCATGTGTGCAAATTAAGGCTAATGTAAATATTGTATTTAAACATACCGTAGGATAATACAGCTTTCACTGGTTTGCCAGATAAAATATAGTCAAAATTCCAGACAAGCTGACAGGGACAAAAACACTGTCCCATTAAGGTGTACGCTAATCCAATTCAAGTTTTTAAACATATTTTCCAATACATATGCATTTCAATACCTTTGTTTTACAGTTTGATGTTGTGCACAGAGCAGCAGATTCCAGACTATATATAGACATACAATACATACATATATGTATACATATATATACATATATACACACATACAGACATATTTTTGTAGCAAATGTTAATTCTTCATGTAATGCTTCAAAAGGTCATTATTATCAAACAATGCAAGCTTAAATTACAAGCCTGACTCAAGCTCAAGTACCTGTTGTACAAGAAGAGTGCATTTACTTTGGATTCTTGGACCAGTCCCATACAATTAATATGATTTTTGAAGAAGACCCTGCCGGCAGGAAGAACTTGCTGCTGTTTATTCAGCCAACCTGAGTTGTGTGTACTTCAAGTGAATAAATAAGGAGGAATTGGAAAAATCCCAGTAGTTAAATTAATTGTTGCGTCACCCCTAGCAAAGAATTCAAAAAACTGTTTTTTTAGAATTAGAAGGTACAGTCAATAATACAAGAAGACGCCAGCTCTCATGATAAGGTAAGAAACATACAGCAACATTTGGCCATCGGGTTCTCCACAGATTACTGAATTGTCCAAAATCTTTCAAGCTGATCATTTCAAGAATCTTCAAAACAATGAGCTGTGCAAGGGAATTCAAGCCACTATTCATCATGGTAAATCAAAGGCCTTTTCCCTTTCTTTAATAATATTTTTCTTTCCAATAAAGTCAAAAGTAAGCAAAATAAAATAAAAAACACATAAAATACAAACCCCATCTCCCGCAGGAAAACTCATGTTCAGTTACATATTTTTGGTTGCGGTAGCTTTGTCCATTCAAACATTTTTTTTTTTTAGGCACAAAGGAATAAAGGAAAGGTAACCAACATCTCTAGATGTTAAGCAGGTCCTCATCACTGTCATCATGAAAAGAAGCTACATTCATGTCGTCCCCTTTTACACTTTGGCTGGACCGGGTTTTTCCTTTCTTGTCTTTCATTCCATTTAACACCCCTATCAAGTTCTCATCACTACCAGAACGGTACTGGTTATTTGGCCTGCTAGAATTCTTCTCTTTGCTCCTGGTAGAGTTAACTCTGACTTCTGGTACTGTCAAAACTTCATCTTCACTGTCCAGATCATCAATGTGCAGCGAAGTAAAGGCTCCAGGTTTAGTACATCTGACGTGTCCATTCTCATGATGGGGTTTTGTGTGGTTAGAGGACACTTCTTCCATGAGCCAGTCAGTTTCATTGTCATCTGCATCATCTTCTGTATTGATCTGCATCATTAAGAGGAGGCAAAGGGGTTCAATTTCAGCGCTAGAAGTTTCTAGATGAGTAAAATATGTGAATTCTTCTTTCTCTGACTAGTACCTTTTACCCCTGGCTGGTTATGTTAACATGAAAGCCTGAAATACTAAAAAACATGTCTTGATACCCGACCTCTTAACCTTAATGATAGCCGACCTCTTAACCTTAATCAACCGGCTTCCATAAATCATGTAAACAGGAAGATGGCTGTGTACATTTACATTACTATATATATTATATGTATAGTTTTCCACTATATAGGTTTATTTAGTATACTGAACTATAAACTGTAAAGCACAGGAAAGGGATAGATCCACTAATTTTTTTTGTCTAGAGATTTCACAGTCTACCAATTTTTTTTCTAAATAACCTATGTTAAAAAAATAATACAGAGAACTATAGATCGGTGAAGGAGTGTGTGACCATTACCTTGCTGTATTTGTAAGATACATTTGAACTTCTCCTGCAGCAGCTGGATATCTTGTACATTATAGTGTCCCTACAAACAAACAAAAATAAATTGTACACTAATATTTTAACTGGGTTATAGGAACAAGACCACTACCATGGACGGAGAGGACAATCTGCAGTTTGGGCTAGCACTAATGGTGCACATTTGAATAATTTAATGGTAGCAGGAAAGACATTATGTCCCCCCAGAAGGATGCTTGGCCATGTCAAAGAGCTCTTGAGTAACCGGGGGAAAAGGATTGCCAAAAATGAAGAATGGTTAACAAAATCTTGGTACCATAGACTGGAAACGAACAATGTGCTATGCGAAAATAAATTAGTGGAGACAAATGCAGATTAACTAAATGGATCAGGATGCGGACTCGTTTTATGCAGAGAACGCTTATAAAACAACTCTAAAAATAATTTAATCAAAAAGGCAATGTTTGAGAATACAATTATTATGGTTGTTCTGCTTGAGAGAATCCAGCAAAACGTAGAGGTGTCCTGAAAAACTTTAGTCCGTGGTTAATAATTATATGTACCAAATGAGGAAATGCCATTCAAACTTGCTTCTACTTCGCACATTTTTCATTAACGTCATGTTTATAGCATTAAATATTTACCTTCGTTCCTTCTTGTGAAGCAGCAACACAACCAAACAAGCAACAAGAATCACCAGTAGTACACTCAATATGGCACCTACAGCTTGGCTTCTCCCAGAAAGACCCTGGAAATTTTGATCTGTGTCTTCAGGGCTGTTAACAGTGTCTACGCCTTGTGGTCTGCCATGCAAATAAAAGTAGGAAATTAACATGTATATGACATACATAAAAAACACAAAGCCCACAGCTAAGGGATGTAATTAATTGTGCCCGTAGAGAATTCAGCATTGCTCATTTTAGGAAAACATTTTAAAACCTGGCCATTTAGTGTTGCAGGAAATATTAAAAGTACCTTTGTGAAAACGTTAATGCGCATTCATTAAACCTCAAAGAAAAATCGCCTACCTTTCATAGAAGCTAAAGCTCTGCACACTGCTTGAAGCAACCACTCAATGGCAATTGAACTCAATAGGAACGCTTTCCACATATTTAAATGGTGTGTCTCATTAGACCCACTCCAACACTCCACCACAACGCTTCAGTACTGGAACTGACTGATGTTAAGTTAGTCTAGTGTCAGGAGATGAGTCATGCAGGGCAAACTGCCGAGGGTGGGGAAAAGGGGCAAATGCATACAAGGTGATTCTGCAGAATCCCCCAAATCCCTGATTGCATTTGCAAAAGAAACTTCACAAATATTTGTGACCAGTCAGCTATCACATGCATTAAAGTGCATACGATGGGGAGCAACCATTTTAAAAAAGACTGCTGTGCTCCACTAAAGGAACAAAAATGTCTTTGTGGGTCAGAGCAGTTAAAAACAACAAAAGATAAAAAACCAAACAACAACAAAAAAAACAAAGATAACTTAGCAGCAACAGAACATTGGTTTAATTCTGTACATCTAACTTGACACCATATTGGAATGATTATGGCACGGTACAATTGCGCCTTTCCCAACACAGACGTTATAGTGTACAAGTTCTTAAATGCTCACTTACACCAAAGGACAGACTGCCGATGTGTACCAGGTGAAGATGTATTGGCAATCTGTTGTTTCATGAAAGAATTCTGGATTTCCCTCTCCCACCATTAAGCTGCAATGAAAGATAATGGTGGAGGTTGCGTTCTTTGACTTATCTTTACCGCACTTTGAATTTGAAGTGAATACAACATCCAAGTCATCATCTGAAATAAAATAAAATGCACAGATAGGTCAGATAAAATAGAAAGATTTGGCGCTGCCATAAGCACTGTTTGCTTCACAAGGTTAAGTACTCACCATTAAGGTAGTATTTTACGGTTTCTGAAGAACCCACTGCCCTGGCGAAGTTGCCATTGGTTTTTATCTGGCACACACTGGCTCCATTGCACGTCTGTTGAGGTGAGTTTCCTGTCCCAGAAAGTTTAATTTCGTACACATACTGATCATTAGCTTCATTCCGACGTACATCGCCTGTAGCATTATATGATCTGCACAAAACACCACAATCAGTTTCAGTATTGTTATTAAAGTTTCAAGCTCAAAAAAAAAATTAAGTCTAGTTTTATTTGCAAAAGCATTGAGGAAATAAATTATTGCAGCTTCAATTGTTTAAGCACTTTAATCTGCCTCAAGCAAATGGATTTTAGTGTTACTATTTACGAGGAGGGTACCCTACAATATTTCTGCACTATGACTAATAATCTAAGGACAACCGAATGACCACACAGTCGTTGCACCAGAAAGATTATTGACTGGCTTTGTTTTAATCTGCCTGTACAGTAAAGGGTTTGTTTCTGTGGTGACTTAAGGGTGGCTTCAAAAACAACCTAATAGCAGCAGAAAGGTATAATATATGATATTGGCTGATTGTATTGTATGTACCTAATGTATCGGTTTGTCTTAGCCTGTCAATTCTCACCTTGTCATACCCCTTGAATACATGTATTGTGTTAAGCGCTGCGTAAATTGTTGGCGCTACATAAATAAAAGATAATATGTAAGCAACACAACTAGTTACTAACTAGTACTCATGGATTTCCCTTTAGTACAAAAATGTGTCGAAACATTTTGTGTGTCATACCAACCTTGATTATATAGAAAAGAAATCAAAATTAAACTAAAATCTAGAAGAATAACCCAAGATCTTACTTACTTGAAATAAATGTTGGTTAGGTTTACATTTATTCCATCTTTTACATGAATTATGCCATTTACCATCTCCACTTTCTTTGGGGTTATGGCACAGGCTGCTCTTGTTTGCCACATAATGTGATACTCACAAGCGTCTTCATCAAATCTAGAACACAAGGCAAATTGAAATTGCAAAAAGTAAAAAGAAAAAGAAATTAAAATCTAATAAATACTGGAACCAAATACAAATCACTTACAAACATAATCTTTGGCTGGAAAAGTTGGGAAAGAAAACCTAACATCCTAGACCAGACAAGTAATAGTGATGTTATTTCTGGATGCCTGGCTTCCAGAGTAACAGAAAACCCAATACCACTCCAGTAGTTTGGCCGCTGCAAATGTCTATGTATGCATGAAATTATTTCCGGTGTCCGACTGCCATGTTCAGAGATTGCACATGGCTCATAGAGCTGAAGCTCAGGGGCTTCTCAACCTCTAAGTGATGCCATGTGGAAAATGGGGGGAAAATTAGAGCATAGAGTGACCTTATATTTGGAAGCCTCAATCAGTAATTACATACCAAGCATTACTTTTAACTTACCTTTGGAGGGTTGGTATGCCGACTGTATTTGAACACTTTAGTTCCAATGTGGTAGAAAGATTTTTGCCACTTCTACACTGATCTCCATTTGAATATCTCACGAAAACAGTGTTACCTTATGGAGCCATAAAAAATAAAGAAAAATTAAAAAGGAGTCTACAAGGCAGAGGAATCATCGTGTTCTGTTGTATAAAGTGAAATCTAATACTCAAATGTAAAAAATGTAAGACTAAAAAGTTTAACAAAAATGTAATTATGGCAACACAGTAGATTGGATAATTAATACACAATGTTTATATACTACAGGCGTTTGCTCTCTATTACACCCTTAGATGTAGTGTTTCAGGATATTCTGAATACATACAGGCACATAAAAGATTAATTACAATCATTTATAATAATTTAAAGTGTTTTATGGAGAAATAATTCTGTTCGACAGACATTTCACCCCAAATATTTTAAATAGCATACCATTTTACTATATTTTCTTTTTGAAAAGAATCCCACCCTCTTTAAGCTTTTCTAATAACTCTCATCACACAGAACACCTCACTCCATCACACTCACTGGTCTTCACTGTGAAGCTTTGCCGTTTCCCATGCAGGAGCCTAAAATGTTAGGTGGGTATGCCAGTCGGCAGTCGGGCTGCTGTGACATTATACACAGGGGAGGAATGACAATGTTTCTAGGCAACTGTATTAGAGCGGCAGGGAGTATTAGAGAGAGACACAAAATTACAGATAGCTTTCTTTTCTCTCTGCATGATACAGAACTTATCTGGGGGATTTAAAGAGGTCCTCTATGTGGAACATCTCCTTTAAGGCACAGCTGCCCTCCAACTTTCGGTTGCTTAAATTGCATTGTGGCAAACAGAGTTCTAGGAAAAGGAAAATCTAGCCAAGTTTGAGTGCCAAGCAAGAAAAAAAAGTACAGAATAGAAGCACACAATGCATTAAGTCTTACAGAGTAACACAAATCATGTATTGCCAAAAGACAAACAGCCTTCACATTTAGGCTGTACAGTGAAAACTGGAGTAGCCCAAGGAGAAAGTCCACTCTCCTGTTTGAAGCATTTACTTTCAGTGAAGCAGACATTGTTCAGCCATGCCCTATAGAATAGTGGAATCACTGGGATGGCTATTCTGACATGTGTGATCCAAATCTGTAGATGAACATGGGCTACATTTACCTTCTACACGGAATGTCTGTGTGTGAACTTGTCCGAGGACCTTAACATCTCCATGTTGGCTTTTTCGGCACACACTGGCACTTGCAGAGCAACCAGGGGGACCGTGATTCACCCTCTGGCAAAGGTTCAGGTAGTAACTATGTACAAAAATTGACACGTCATGTCAGACCGCCTGCATATAAAAACTCTGTTCACATTGCCTATCCAGCCACCTTTTTTGTTTTAAAGAAAAACATGAGACTTAGACCTATTTTAAAATTCAAGAGCCATGCACTCCAACACATGTAAATTAATTTATAATGATGTCATTAATACATTTTCTATTTTTAACTGCAGTGTATCAATGTACTAAGTCCTTATAAATAAAAATGGAAACGTAATCGGATTGTAGGTGCTTGAGTCTTTAAGTGGACCTTACAGACTCAATCTGGATCACAGGTTTTACTATAACTGAAAAAATGCATTTAGGTATCTTCATATAGATTGTGCTTTTTGTCTGCCAATCAGCATTTTTTTTGCATGCCTTATTGTAATCTGTAAGCACAATTAGATATTAATTTGGTTCAAACAGCCGAGATAAATAGATTTGGTTAAGGTAAAAGTGAGATTAAAATAGTTCAAACATTTTTATGTAACCACATATGCATTATGAAGAGCTCTACCTGTAGTTGGTCTACACAAAAAAAAAATGGGTTAGCCCTTCAGATCACATATGTCCCTCTTCACCATGTTGGCTGTTTACAGTACCAATGTGTGTGTTTGTATAGTTACTTACAAACTGCCTTCATGAACAAATGACCAGGAACCTGTCAGGGAGGAGAGCATCCTTAGATCATAGGTGTTCTGCTGGTCTGTGAACTTGCATGCTACCATTCTTGGAAGACAAACAACTTGAGTCTTCCATTCAAAGGTAGCTGAACAGCCCAAAGATTCACTTGACAGTACAGGACTCCCGTTTCCAGAGCTTTCATCACATTTAAACAAGATGGTTGATTGTCTTCTTTCAGATGCTGGAAAAGATGAATATATGTCAAACACAAATTGTTAACACTATGAACAAGTTACAAATTGTGCTCCACAGTGATAACATGGTTATTTACTTACTAGCTCAATTGCATGTTCTGGAGCTAGTTCTAAGCCTGTGTTCCAGCATTTGCAATATTATACTGAAAAGATGAATGATAAACTCCCTTGAAAGAAATTAAAGAAATATCTGGACACTGTGCAATTACACTGCTTACATAACAGTTCTCCAAAACTAATTAAGGGGAAGTGCCTGGAAATATATTTTTTTTCTTAAAACATTTTTTTAAACATAAAACCCAAGGCTGTAATGTATGTTAGCATTGACAAAAACCTGTGTTATCTTGTTTTGTATTAATAAATATCCTGTATTTGCAGACCTAGACTTTCACTAGGCAGAGTGTCAGGCTGGGTGATTGGTATTGAGACATTCTATTGCTTATGGCAAGGCGGTCTAATCAGGAGCTAGGATATTTGTCTAGTAGACTGGGATAAGATAAAGCTGGAACCCATAGACTAATAGACGTACTGACGGGAATTCCCCACTTAAAGTAAAGCAAGTTGACACCACTACGTAACACAATGGGTGTTAGGTGATGTTATCCCATAGCAGTCAATGATTAGGTTACTGTGGCAATAAGAACACTACGTAAATTTTGTCTGACCAACTCTCGTGCAAATGGTAAACCAACATTTTATTTTTCACCAACCCTCCAAAGTTAATGAAATGCATATTTAATTGTTAATTTCTATCAAATGCAAAAATCTCACATTTGGTTCACATCATCTATTAAAAGATGATAATCATGGCACTTACATTTAACACAATAGCCCCATTTCCCATCCTTGTCATACTCAGAGGTTGTTGCACACCATGCTCGTTCACGCTCCTCACTGGTGCATGTATTATAGGTTTTTCCTTTGGACTTAAATGGAAGGACACACAGCTCACCATTCTCAGTCACTGAAATCACACAAATAGGTCATATATAATGCTAGGCTTAAGCAATATACATAATCTCTGACATTATCTAGCTGTGAGCGAACCTGAAGTGTTTTTATAAGGTTTAAGGGAGAAACCATAAATTGATCCTAGCTAAATGTAACTTGGTACTGCCTGCATCATACCAAGAGGCCCAATGTGATTTGAACATCCTGTGTTTTGAAGGGAGGTATCTGGAGCTGTAACATGACGGTTAGTTAAAGGCAAATTAAACCTAGGTTGATTCTAATATATGACACTATTAGCGAACACTTAATTGTATACAAGACAGGAGGCTTCATATTTGCGTTACTTCTTTACTACAAAACCTCCAGCAGCAAAGAAATGACTAACATAACAAAACAACCAATCAGGAACAGAACAGAGTCTATAATAAGTAACTCCTCAGAACCTCCAACTTCCTCTTTGCTGTTAGCCTCCAGATGAGCACCCTCCATATTAGTGTCCCACACATGTTACACTAGACTATGTCAGTGTCTGATTGACCCTTTTTGGCGCCTTCGGGTGACCCTCGCGTTGTGATCAGAAACCAGTTTTCTCTCTCTGTACATGTTTTGCAGATACAAGTTACCTATGCCCCCTGCGCTGCAGGCATGGCTGAAGTCTGCATTTGTCAAGTCCCTACCGGCTGCTCTGGCCCAAGATCTCCACCCACCAACGAATCTCCACGTTTGGAGGGATGAGACTCCGAGGATTCGCAGCACACAGCCAAAACGGCCGTCCTCGCAAGCCATGCCAAGCCATGGCTTAAGGGCAAGGCCCCTTGAAGAGGGTTAAAGGTCCGTCCTCTTGTGGAGGAATATGAGGTGATCGACGAATGCTCTGCTAAGGTCTCAAGACAAGGGTCACCTTTCAGCACGACCCAAAGCACACATCCAAATCCATAAAAGCATGAAGAAGATTAATGTTTTGGAATGGCCCAGCCAGAGTCTATACCTGAATCCAGTTTAACATCTGTGGGGTGATCTGAAGAGGGCTGTGCACAGGAGATGTCCTCACAATCTGACATGTGCCATGCTAATAGACTCCTACTCAAAAAGACTGATTGCGGTAATAAAAAGGTGCTTCAACAAAGTATTAGTTTAAGAGTGTGCATACTTATGCAACCAGGTTATTGTGAGGTTTCCCCCTCAAAGATTTTAGTTTGTTTTGCAATTGAATTGTTCACGTTATAGGTCACATTAAAGGTGGAAAAAGTTCTGACATGATTTATCTTTGTCTCATTCTCTAACATCACAAGAATCTGGCATTTTAACAGGGGTGTGTAGAGTTTTTATATCCACTGAGAGGAGGAAGGCAGCCTTGTTCAAACTTGATAGCAAGTTGGGGAAGCCAACATGTAAACGTTTTCACCTCCCTGAACAAAGCACAGACAATGATGCAGAGTGTGTTGGGCAAGGGCTGGTCGGCAGAGGGGCCGTGCCACCAGCAGAGCTGCCTTCCATGGCAACAGGCCCAGGTGCCTCCATAGCCCGGACAACGCTTTCAATACAGAACCCCAGTACAGGGACACCCAAGTTACCGTCCATTTGTTCCAATCATTGGGTTTCATGATCAACGACAAGAAGGCAGAACTGTCCCCAACCCAATTGGTCCAGTTACTTGGTTTCCTAGTGGATTCTGTGGAGGCGGTGTCGAAATTGCCGTCTTCTGTGGTCCACAGGTGCCTCTTTAAGGGACATGGCACGCATGGTAGGCTTACTCTCGGCATCCATACTGGCGGTGTTTCCAGGACCCCTTCACTATCGAACCATGCTGCGCCTCAAAACATCTTTTCGGAAGTTCGGTTTGTGTGGTCCATGCTTTGTTTCGAGTTCGACTAGTGTTTCTATTTGTGCTACCTCTTTAGCACATCAAAGAAGAGGAAGTTGGAGGTTCTGATGAGTTACTTATGGACTCTGTTCTGTTCCTGATTGGTTGGTTGTTTTTTCTGTTAACCATTTCTTTGCTGCTGGAGGTTGTGTAGTAAAAATGTAATGCAAATATTCACCTCCTGTTAATTTAGATTAACTCTACACCAAGGCTAGAGTAATCCCCAATCCCCTGCTTACTTGAACCCATAGACCAAAGACTGTCTATGGGGTTGCTGCAATTCTGGTATTTAAAACTTATCTTATGATGTTTGCCAAGTAATGTTTAAAAACAAGTATCAAGATGTATTTAAAATATAATATAAAAATATACTTCTTGTAATCTTAATTTGATTTAAAACATATGTGGAAAACTAACCATTTTGATGACAGTTTGTTATTACAGAGCTTTCTCTGAGAAGATTTTTACCTGGTGGGCAGGGGTCTCCCCCCATGTACTGCAGTACTAGAGTCTTTTCTTGATGCAGATAGTTCATTTTCATGGTTTTTACGCTGCCAAACGAGACAACTTCATTTGCTGATGTAAGGCAGACAGCTCCATTGCATTTACCAGTTGGCACGTTTGGTGCTGCTGAGCATATGCCAATGTAATAGGTGCTGGGACCAGAAGCCTGCAAAGACCAGGATGGTAAAAAGTGTTACATCCAGGAGGACAGATGACTGTGAATAATTCCAATTCTTCATTTACAGTATGTGGTCTTTCCCCATTTATGAACACATTTTGATACCATCTACTGTAGTAAAATGCAAATGAAGATATAGATGTGAACCAGACATTACTACCCAAGAATGTTTTTTCTTAAATTCTAATTTAATGCAACAGGACCTGCATATTTACACACTCTTTTTTTTGACGATTATTGGTATTCCTTTGTAAGGACCACATACATATTATCATATGCTAATATTATTAATAACTGGCAAATGCTTTTCTTACCCCTTGTAATCAACCCTAGATTAAGGTCTGTCAAGTTAAATGTGTACTTGAGTGCGACTCTCTGTTAAAGTTACCACCTGAAATTAATTCACTTTCATCTGGGGCACACTACTGGGTTTCCCATCTTCAAATACAATAGTTAACAGGCACCCAAATTTTCTTTTACAATTCGGCTTATATTCTCCTGAATAAACTAAAAATGAGACCGCCGTTTACTACAAAAAAAAAAAAAAAGATTATTTATATTCTTACTCAGAAAAAACTGTAGTATTTCAAGATTTATGGGAAATGTAACCTAGTTACACAGTACCTTTAATAATAGAGCTTGGTTTAATCAAAAAAACAAAGTTGAGTTTATTCCATCATTATAACCGATTTGATGTACGGAAATATAACTTCTACTTGACCTAGCACGTTTTGACTTGCAAATTGCATACATGAACGAGCAAATAATGAAATTTCAAAGATCACTCTTTTGCATTAACAATTTTCATTATGACCGGTCAAATTGTCCCTTCAAAGGAAACACTTCAACCAGATTAATAGTTTTCAGTTCTATTAGTCTATAACAGGCTAATTCAAACAATAGCAACTATTTTTTTTGGATCCTCAACTTAATGAAGACAGATCACTTTGCAACCTATGATTCATCACAAACGGTTGCCATTAATTATTTCAGTTTATTACAATATTGCTCGATTATTAACACAAGTTCTTTTTTCCAGAGCAAATGCTCTGAAAAATTTACCCCTTCTGTCTTATAAATTCAGACCTTTCAAATAGGTCTGACTATGAGATCTAAGAATCCAGATCCCCGCTAGTGCTGCCGTGGGACACTGACTCCTCCTTATCTTCTGAAACACCCCAGTCCCACTTACGGTACGCCACTTCTGAGTTCTCAATGCCTGCGTGTGTAGCCGTTATAGGTCAGCGTGTATGACATCTAAGCGATTTCGCGTAGACAACTTCCGCTGCAGCAGGAAGGAGATGTGGCTAGCAGACCTTCCCCGGCTGTTAAAGATAAGAGTTCCCCGCACTGGGGAATTCTCCCTGACAGTCTGAGGGTGTATGTGCGATGGACGCAGACAACCCCCGCTGCTAACTGCACCTCCTTCCGGCGGCAGCGGGAGTTGCCTACGCAAATCGCGTAGACGTCTACCTGCTGCCTGGACAACACACCAGGAGTCAGAAGCACTGGTAAGTTTGTTTTTTTTTTTGGGGTAGTGTTAAATGGGGGACATAAGGCATTTCGATAGCCATGAGTGCTTATGAAATGCTCTTTATTAACCCCTCTTAATTTCCCACTCTGCCTCCAGAAAATTGCCTTTTATACCTGTTATACGCCACTCACATGCCTCGGAAAATGCCTATATACCTCTCCTATATGTCCACTCTGTCCCATATATTGTGCATTCTTAACTCCCTAATGCCTAGAGTGGCAATAGGTGTTATAAACTATCTGGAGGCCAGAGTGGCAAATTAGTGGGTTCAATAAAGGCATATCATGGAAGGCACTAGCAGGCAAATATAGAGTGTGTTTAAAAGGTACATATTATGGTGTGCAACAGTGGCATTTAGAGTGTTAAAAATGCAATTATCATGTGAGTGCAGAAGTGGCAAGCCTGGGGGCAGAATGTGCTTCATAAACTGAGGGCAGGTTGGGAAATAAAAGGAAATCAAACCAAAATATTTTTCTCAATCACAGCTTTAATTAAAAAAATAATAATTTACATGAATTAACATTTACTGGTAAAACTTTTTTCCTATAACGTCGTCCTATATTCAGGCTTTTCTTTTTTTTCCTAAATTAATATTCATATTTTGGGGGTCATCTTATAATCGAGCAAATGCCTAGCAAAACACAAGTACATGCTCTGGACTTACCAAATCAGTCCCTGCTTTACAATGAAATATGATGATGGAAGAATAGTTCATCTGTGGGTTTATATCACATGCTGTTGGGCTATCAAGAGTAATTAGAACGTTCTGAGTGGCTGGGTTAAACCGAGGAGGGCTGGATACATGTCCCACATCCTGTGAAGGCAACAAAAACGTATAATATTTACCAGGTGCTCACGCTGTCACATAACAAGAGCCTGTAATGAAAAATCTAGCTTCAGGGCAATGATTCCAGATTTCCAAAACATAGGCATGCACTTTGCAACGGTTGCTAATACTTACAATTATTTGGAACAGGTAAGATAATGCATAATTATGAATCATTTAATATTAAGTAACAATTTGGAGTTTCTGATAGTATGTCACTGGCAGGAGAGCAATTTATATTCTGTAAATCTCATACACCTGTGTTTCAATGTGGAGAGTACAATTATTAGAGTGTTCTTAGATCTTGATCTAAACTGCATGGGACTGCTCTTCCATCCAGTGATGTCAGCAACAAAAAGGTACTATTAATGTAGTACGAAAACAAATTAAAACGTTCCAAATTCTGAAACAAAGTTAACAACGGCTGTACTGAAATCTACTTACAACTGGTTGTCCTTTATGATGATCCATGCATACTGCTGCTCCTGGAGGGCACTGCACACCCGCAATTTGGTTAAGAGGTTGGCATATACTGACATAGAAATCAAATGTGTCTTCTCCATTACCAGTCTTCTGTGTTTTATAATAACCCATGTGACTCAGAGGACTTAGATCAATGAGAGATGTACCATTCCACACGGAGCACTTTGCCTGTTAAAGAAAGGGGGAAAAAAAGTGTTTTTTGTTGAATGTGGTTAGTTGTAACAACTTTAGAACTTGGCTCATTCAGCATGAAACACATTATATGTATGAGCATCCTTGTGTCCATACTGACAAGTGGTGTTTATATAACTTGGGTATGCATTACCCCGTCCTTTAAATGCAATGTAATCTTACCTACTACAAAAATATATTGTGTATGCCTTACAAGTCCAAAACAATGTTGGTGTTTATATATACGCCATTCTGTCTCACTGTATTTAAGAATCCCTCTATGTCTCTGACTATAAAATGATGTAATTGACAATCCAATATAGACTTTACAAAAATATAGCAATGCTTTCCCAAACTAAACACGGTAAGAAAATAAGTGATTTTGGTGCAATTGGGACTGCACCCCTGAACATGGAGGACAAACCTCTATTTCCATACCTCATGTTCACACGCCAGAGATGTGTGCCAAGAAAAGTACCATGTGCAGGTTTGCTCATCAAATGACACAAGGACTGGATGACTGCCTAGCTTGGTATCCATTGCACACACAAAGCTAAAAACACTTCTGTGCTTCAGATTGGGGTTGGCACTGCATGGGTCACCATCACGATAAACTAGGTTCAAAACCTGATCCACGTAGGTGATTTTATCCTGAGACTTTCCAGCGTTGATGTGCTTGTCCCCTTCAGTGATGCACACACCTGCCCGTGGAAAGAAATCAAGAACAAAAATAATTTACCTTTATCCTATCATCAGTTAAAAAGAAAAAGACTGTCCTATCACCTCAAAACCACTCTAAATCACCAAATCACACATTCTAAGAGTTTTGATTTCTGTGGCACTTATTTTTAAAAGTGAAAAACTTTTAAATTAGAACAGGCGATAGACATGTTTAGCACATTTGTAAGAGTATAGGAAACAGAAGTCCACCTTTATTTTTGTTACCAATAATATGCACAGCACTGTTAGTTTTAAAGAGATGATTAGATAATACTTAGTTTACACAATGCATCTCCAAGATTTGATTTAAAGAGTGCCATGAATATGCCTTTTAATCAGGTAACAGAACCATCAGAGCATCTCTCTGGAATTCTTGTATGATGTAGTGGGTACATGAGACGGAGCGGGGTTGCAGAATGCAGATGCACATAGTGCGTAAAAAAACACCTGTCCTGCCCCTGGAAGCAACATCGGCACAAATTCTGTGCGTCAGGAGCTTCAAGAAATGGGGTTCCGCTCCCAGCAACTGCACACAAGCCCCTGATCACTATGCGCAAAGCATCGGCTGAACTGGTATAAAGCACACTGCCACCGGCATCTGGAGAACTGAAAACGTGTACTCTGGAGTTATGAATCCCACTTCACTATCTGTCTGATGACAAATCAGCAGAACGATTCCTACAAGAATGCTTCACTTTACTATTGTAGAAGCATATAAGGGCAAGGTCACCCTCTACCCTATATCCTCCACCATGCCCACTCTTTCTCCTCCATTGGTTTAAGAATCGAGAGCATACAGCACCCACCTTCCATTGTCCTGTTTTTACATGTCATCAATTGGTGCTGTGCATACGTATGCTTTGTAACAACAAAACGAGACATAGAAACTGTAGTTTTGTTGAATCTTCGGTCACTGTGACATTTAAAATATATAGTCCAAACAAATACCTATTTAAGATTATTGAGTAATTCAAAAAGCTGCAGTGAATGGCATTTTAGGGATTATGGGTATTTTCTGAACAGTCTATTAATTTGGGGATTTATGTTTTTAGGGTTTTTTTTAAATGTATTTATTGGTGAGGATTATTGTGACAGTACAGCAATATACAACAGCAGACATGTCATCTCAGAGGTCTCCAGCAAACCACCAAAAGCTGTGAAATAAAACACCAAGGAAGCACTTGTTTTCAAGTCTATAATATCAAGATGTGAGCAGAAACGTTTTCAGAAAAAAACGCATTTTTAAGAAATTAAAAAGCACTATAAGTTTCTTAGAAAATCAGTAACATTAAGTAACTTTGACGGAAATTTAAAAAAACATGCACGGTTCTTACCTACTCCGGCGTCACATGAACTTTTGACTGCACTGCAGACATTCAACTGAACAGAACGCTTTCGATCTTTAATCACATATCCATCGTTAGTAGTCAATGAAGAAAGATCAAAGGTGTGACCTAAAGTAATAGAACACAGGAATACTGAGTTGACTAGGTCGTAAACTCACAAGAGCAGGGTCCTATTTTTCTTTTGTACCAGTTTGTGTGCGCTGAAATTGTGTCACTGATTCTGATTGTAACAGTGCTTCAGAATCTGATGGCACTATATACATAACACAGCCACAACCCACTGACAGCTGCGATATATTGGTGGTTCTTAAAGTGAATCCTGTTGACTAGAAGAATCAAGGCTGCACAACACAAAATTCCACCAACCAACCAGCTACTAACCTGAGGCAGGGTTTGTCACTCTGCATTTGTCATGTGATGTGATCTTCAAAGGACATGCTAAGGCGGTAACCCACATGAAGGTGTATTCACAATCCTCCAAAGCTGTGATGAACTGAGGTCTGCTGTCCTACAAAGAATGTATCACAGTAGATGAGAACTTCAACATCTTAAAGGCCTACTGAACTTCAACTCTTGTTTCCGTGTTGGCATATATAATGTCAACTTCAGATCAAGTCTCAGTTTCCTATTTTCCTAACATGGCTATATCCACTTTTCTTAATAAGCAGGCATCATTTGTGCTGCAGATTACATACATCTATCACTGATATTATCTATATTATCAATATTTACATTCTACCTAAACTGTTCCAAATAACATTTTATGCACCACATACATTCAAAGGGTATGAAAACTAGAATTAACAGACTAAGACAAACAGATACATTAGGCTGTGTTTTACAGCTACTTGAGCACATAAAATACTTACAAGAATTTCTTCGTCACACTTGAAACGTATCGTGGTTGTTTTCCTCCTATTTCCATCAGGACATTGATCTCCATTTGTATACTTTAGGACCAGGACATCCTTTTCCCACCTTAATCCATCTACGAGTTCCCCAAGATTTGTGGCTTTTGATCCCTCCAAGAGGCAGGCAGCTGCACCGTCTGGGCATGAAGCTGGTCCTGGGCAAAAGAGAAAAAAATTAAATCAAGTTTATGGAACCATATTGTAAAATGTGTGGCATTTATATTCACAGAGCAGTGCTAAAGTAAGGTAGGGTGCTTTGAGAGATGCAGATGTAACATTAATGGTATATAACACCAAAACCAGAAGAAGTTCAATAAAAATAAAATGCTATTAATGGTAATACCAGTTAACACTGACAAAAACTTGTCAGTTTTATCTCCTTTTTGTTCCAATAAACTTCTTTTATCTGCAGATCTGGAGGCTGCCATCGTTGACAGTCATGTCATATTTTGGGCAACTTTCCCAGCACAGTCACTAGACTAAGCTGATTCTTTATTGCAGTGCTAAATCATCTCTTCCTCCACAGACTTTTGTTAGTCCGAGGGTTGAGCTGGGTGATAAACAACAGAATGGCTCATTTTTAATCACAACCAGAATGGTAAGGAGTCAGGGTGTTTTTCCAATAAACTGGACTATGATAAGTAGAAGTAGAAGTAGTTAGAACACATTAATTCAAGATTGTAAGCTTGCAGGGCTCTCTCCACCTAATGTATCGATAGTCTGTCAATTCTTTTCTTGTCATACACCTTGAATTTATGTATTGTATTAAGCGCTGCATAAACTTTTGGCGCTATATAAATAAAAGATGATAATAATAATAATAATAAAAATAACAACATGCAGTCACCTAACAAAATTATGCAAAAACTATAACTGTATTTAAAAAGCAAAACAGAATTACCATGACATAAATCAGCCCCTTCTTTTTACTCGGTTGGCACAGGGAAATATTACGATTATCTGTAAAATGTTTACACTGCCAAAGGAAAAGGCATGATTTTATGCATCATTACTTAAAAAAATGGTTCTCACCTGTCTCCTCAACTAGAGGTTTGCATACATTCAAACGGTACTTTTTGGTCGAGCCTAATGGAAGCTCCACCTCCCAGTTTTCATTATATCTTGATAATGATGAAAGGTCGTAAGAATTTCCAGATGTGTCCCTGTAAAAAATAAAAAAATAAAAAGATTTTACAAAAGGTTATTCCATTATTATTTAATTCCAAAACTCTCCAATTTTAAGTGGCACTCCGCAGAGAAGCCCAGATCCGTGTCTTAACATGAGAAAAGAAGCATTATCTAATCGGTTTCCAAAGGCAATAAGGAATTTAGCAATCGGGAAGAGATAAGTCAATGGGAAGAAAAAAAAACCAAAACATGTAGTTCTTTAAAAAGTTAACATAGCGAACTCCCTAAATACACACATAATGTGGACGCTTAACTTTTCAATATTACTTTACATTACTTAGTGTATAAAACTAATGCAAAATGTGCAACAACTAAACAACTATCAATTCCACTCATCTACGCAAATGAGGGACTGACTATTGGAGGATTTAATACGATGCCTAGCTCGGCAGAAAAGGGATGAGCTTAGGTCCTCACTACCGTTCTGGCAGAGAGTCCTCACTTGGGAATAGAGAGTTGGCTTGGTTTGTCTATAAAACTGAGCCAGAGTAAGACTTGGCCCTTGTGTGGCTAGTGCATCATGTAACAAGAGTCGCATAAAAGAGGATTTATAACACACACACGCAACAATCTGTCAATGAAAATAAAGGTCAACTTTATAGATATTCCTGAATTTTATCTTTACATATTTTTGGTTTTTATATATTTTAAACATTTGTGTGGGTGGTTGTTTTAGCCGTCACAAGTAGGAAGAGATTGAGTGCATTACCTCACAGAACAGTCAACAGGTTTGAAAGGTAGACATGCAAGGGGAGTACGCCACTCAAACATATATGTGCAGTCTGGCGTTTCCTTCAAAAACACTGGCTGAGGAAAAAAACAACAACAATACAAAACATGAATTAGATGAAGGCTTGTTAATACCCAGCTTTCATTCTCTGTCAAAGGCAATTCATTACTTCACTTGTCTGTATTCGGTAAAAGCAGAATTCTGCTCAAGGTAAAAAGACAAATGTCCTTGAAATGTACCAGAGTAGAGGCAGCCACTGCCGCACAACCAGGCGCAAACTCCATGCTCCATGGGCCAGATGGGGAGATCAGAGACCTCCATTGTAAGCAGCCTATATGGATGACTGTGGCTTCAAGGCTTCCCTATAATCCAGTGTAGCATAGAGGATAGTGACATGAAGGTAAGTGGTAGTGGAGTAGCTAAGGTGCTGCCTTTGGCCAGGTGCCTACTCACCCTTAGAGTAATATACTTAATGATTTTAATATTTACTTAATTCTGGATAATTTGTGTTGATCGACAACTGTATACATTTTTAGGTGACAAAACCAACCTGTTTGTTTTCGCTATCACAATAGAACAGGATAGCAGTTGAACGTTTATATATATTGTGACATCCATCTCCCCCTGTATAATTTATTGAAATAAGTCCGTTTTCAAATGTGAGCTTTTGGTTCACCAAACCTAATAGAAAAAGACAAAAAAAAACAACAACTTTTTGTATCTGGATCCTTGGTAAACAGCAAAGGGGTTAAAAAGTTATAGACACAGGGAACAGCAGTAAAGATAACTGTGAGATCGACCTACCGAATATAAAAGGGACAAACTGACAAGGCATCGTTTCTCCTTCAGTTAAGTACATCTGGATCAATGTCAAAATCACACCAGCTTTAGAAGTAGGGACTTAAGAAAAGATTTCCAACTAAATCTGTCTATACCTTGCTGAAAACCTGATCCACTCTGCTGAATATAACAATTCGTCACTAAATTTAAAACACTAGAAATATCATTCATAGTACTTTTGCCTCACACATATTTTGATGGAACAATTGTCATGGGATGCAAAAGTAGGCATTCATAGGTTTTTGCCATAGAAAAAAGAAGCTTCTTAAAGGTTTCCATTTTGTTTTACTATAACTAAACCTTAATATGAAAGAATTCAATTATGGATCTACTAAGCTATTTGTCTAACAAGAGTTCAATTCATCTGTAAGTCTTTTTGATTAAATGTGATGCCACACTATGTAGACAATAAAGAAAGCGTTACCTGCTATCTTGGCATCAGTGCCCTTAACCTGACATGAAGATACGGGCGTTCCATTGGCTTTGGCCAAGCACGGAGAAGAAGTAATCACACCACAGACCCTAAACTGGTAAGTGAAATCATTTGTTTTTACTTCAATGTCTTTGTCACCGAGAGCCTTTAAGTCATAGACATGGCCATATTTCGGGTGCCTTACTTGGCAGTTGTCACCTGTGGAACAATGCAAATAAATCATATACATTAACAAGAGTAGGCACAGTTAGCAAATATTATGCATTTATACTATAATTTAAACTTACACACACACACACTTTTTTTTTAAACTTACCCTCTGCCCTTGAAACAGGACAAGCCTCTGGAGTCCGCCAAAAGAAGACATACTCACAACCATCTTGTTGCTGGAAAACAGGGGAACCCTGAGGAACAAAGCAAATATGTCAATATCTAAGCATTTTCAAACATTTTACTATAATCCTCATAGTTATCAAAGATAAAGAACAAGAGATCGGTGGTACTTCAGTGTATTTGAGCACATTGTGCAGATACTATATTCCTCATGATTACGGTTCTAACAAAACCTAATGTGCCTTATGAAGACTATCAATACTAAACCCACAGAGTACACTTCTTAAAGGAGAAGTCTTGTGGAAAAACTAATTTTTATTTTATTTTCAGAAACATCCTTTACCTGCAGACCTCCTGCCCTCCTGCAATATTTTGTGTAAGTTTTCCTGCTCAAACATTAAACTGACCTGGCATTGCGCCTTATGGCAATGCTAATAAAGCCTGTTCCTCCACAGGATTTCATTAGGCACAGCATCAGGCTTGAGTGAGACATTCTGTTTACAACGGGCAGTATTATAAGGAGTCAGAGTGCTTGTCTAGCAGACTTGGGTAAAAAAAAAACAGAGCTAGAACGCATGGAAACCGGTCGGGATTGGAAATGAAAAGCAGCACTGGAAATACCGTATTGGCCCGAATATAGGCGGCACTTTTAGGTCCGAATATAGGCCTATATTCGGAGTCTAGCGCCCGACGCCCGGGACATGCAGTCCCTGGCGCCGGGCAGGCAGCGGGGTTAGGATACAGATCCCCCGCAGCGGTGCAGGGGACCTGCATCCTACTCTCTGATACGCTCAGACAGCCTCCCCTGCCAGCACTTCCCACAGGGGGAGTGCCGGCACGGAGGTTGTCTAAGCGCATCGCGCAGACGTTCACCGGCAGCGGCGATGCGCGTAAACAGCCTCCGCTGCCGGCACATCTGGACGATGTGCTTTAACACAATCTCCCTTGCCGGGAATTCCCACGGGGGGAGTCCCGGCAAGGGAGATTGTTAAAGCACATCTTGCAGACGTGCCGGCAGCGGAGATTGTTTAAGCTCGCATCGCCGCTACCGGTGAACGTCTGGGCGAACAATCTTCCTTGCCGGTACTTCCCACGGCGGAAGTGCTGGCACCGGAAGTGCCACGGCAAGACCCCGTGGAGTCCTCACCGGTAAGTCTGGTGGGGGGGACATCTTGGGGAACAGGTGCCAGCATATCTCGGGGGGGCGGTAGAAGTGCAGATATCTCGGGGGGGGGGAGAGTGGCAGCATATCTCGGGGGGCATAGTCTCGAGTGACAGCATAGGCTCGATGGGGTAAGAGTGGCAGCAGCTAATCTGCGGGGGAGGGAGATCGCAGAATCTCGGGGGAGATAGCAGTGGCAGCATATCTCAGGGAGGTTGAGTGGCGCATTTCTTGGGATGAGATAGAATTGGCGGCATTTCTCGAGGGGCGATAGAGTGACAGCATTTCTCGGGGGGATTAGAGTTGCAGCATTTTCTCGGGGGGATAGCAGTGGCAGCATTTCTCGGGGGATAGCAGTTGGCAGCATTTCTCGGGGACCGGGGATAACCATAGGCAGCATTTCTCCGGGGGGAGATAACAGTGCAGCATTTTCCGGGAGCGGATAAGAGTGGGCAGCATTTCTCGGGGGCGATAAAAGTGGCAGCATTTCTCGGGGGATAAAGTGGCAGCATATCACGGGGGGCAGATGAGTGGCAGGCAGATCCTTGGGGGATAGATGGCAGCATATCCTGGGGATAGAGTGGGCCAGCAATCTCGGGGGGGATAGCCAGTGGCAGCAATATCTCGGCGGGGGGTCTAGAAGTGGCAGGATATCTCCGGGGGCGGTATGCAGTGGCAGCATACTCCCGGGGGAGCGTTACATCTTAGGGACAGAGTGGCAGCATATCTCGGGGGGGTACATCTTAGGGACAGAGTGGCAGCATATCTTGGGGGAGGGTTGAAACTTTTTTCTTTAAAAAAGCACCTAACTTTTAGGGTGCGGCCTATATTCGGGTGCGGCCTATATCCGAGCCAATACGGTATTCAGACACCAGCCCCACATATTTTATCGCATTGTCGAGCTCTTGTGCCCACACGCCACACATCTTATAGTTTTAAAATTATATTAAATTGTTCCTTAACGATAACAGAATATCACATTATCAAAATGCCTAATAAGTAGCAAGTGAACAGACCCCCGTCTCCCTGACTTCTCAACTAACAGCCTGTCTGTGCCACCTTTGACCCCAAACAGCCTGCCTATGCCATCTCTGCCCCAAAGTACAGCCATCCTAACACACTGATTCATTCATTAATTTACTCGCTCACTCATTCATACGCCCTTCCGCTTCCCCTTACCTTACCTACAGCTTTCTCTGTGGAGCTCACACACGGTGCAAGCAACTTCTCTTCTATCGCCCAGGAGAAGCCAGAATGCACAGGGGTCACATTACGTTGCGTGACCTAGCTGCATTTCTTTGGCAGTAGAAGAGAGATTGCTTGCACGGCATGCAAGCCCACAGGGGGCCCTACAACTGTGGTTGGTACCACATTAATAACAATAGCAGGCCATGGAGCTGCCTCGGGCCCCAGTGCTGCTACACCAGTCCCTGGACTGGTGAGCCCACCAGCAAATCTCCCAGTTTCCAGGTAGGCAAGTATGTCCCTGCATAGAAATGGCTAATATGCAACTGATGGAAAAAATTATGTGAGAACTATTTTTTTTTTTTTTTTTTTTTTTGTATGAGACTCATGGACATGGTTGTAAAAGGTTTTACCCGCCTGCTTGTAGTTGCTTATTTTCTACATTCTGCCTACATCTCTTTATAAACTCACATGGGATGTTCCTAAACCAAAATCCACTGACAAAAGGCACTCAAACCAAGCTAGTCATATAACAAATAGCACTTTTGTTGTGTATTACACATCACACCAGACCGGTGGATTAGTGAATAACTCAGCTTGCGGATTTGTGGTTATTGTAGAACTGAAGTCTTACTATGCTGTGATCACATTGAAAGATGATCCGGGTAGAGTAGCGCTGTTTGTCGGTACATTTGTCACCATTCATGTAAACAATACTAAGAGATCCATCAACAGAAGCTTGTGGGCTCATTTGGATATATCCAAGATTTAAAAATTTATTTTCTGCCGTCTTCATGCATGATCCAATTTCACCACCTGGGGGACAATTAAATCATAATCTTATACAGTAAACGGTACAAAGCGTTACATATATCAAATAATATTCATAAAGCTGCTTGTGAAGAAAGAAAGAAGCATTTTATGCTTGTAAATATTGTAGTACATTTACCTGACCTGGGAAGAGATGAAAATTAAAAAAAAAAAAACTTGCCTGGACATCCACGGACATACGGTATACGTTTACAGACATTGAGATAAAAATCTCTTGTATTCGCTTTGTCCGAAGTGTCAATAGCCACCCATGGTTCTCCATCTTTAACCAAGTCACTCAAGTCATACTCATTTCCAGCAGAATCTACAACATAAAGTAGAGGCCAATTCAATACATTTCATTTCTTGTCTATGAATTAGACTCCCTTTTTTTCCCCCTGAATTTACCTGTGACTTCACAGTTGACTTGTTTCGGAAGACAGGCCAAGGCAGTTTTGAATTCAAAGTAAGAATCATAATTATTACTGTTAATTGCTTCCATTCGGAATGAAAGCTCACCAGGGAAAAGGTTCTCACTGCAAACAAACTGTATAGTGTATGTGTCCCATTGCCCTGTAAAACACAAAACAAAATGATTATAGTTTGGGTGAGCAGGTTTTTTTTTTAAACGTTTCTTTTGAAGGCCAATTCATGCCACCAGAAATGCTAATCTGTCAGATTATGAAGCATCTCACTATGCAGGGCATGGGGAGGCTAGATTACTGGCGATCAGTACAAATAAGAAATCATTCTCAGGTGTCTCATACATATATTGTGGGAAAATACCTATTCAAAAATGTAACTCTTCCCAGGGGATGGTCACTTTTTATCCACTCCACAATTCAATATGTGAGTCGCTGGGGTACACTACTGGGGCAGTTACGAGGGGCTACAGAGTCCTCCACTAACCGATGGCTCTGCTCAGAGCCATGTTTAGACAGCAAAACTCTGAAAAAATACCCTAAAAACCCTAAAAACATTTTAAGCATCAGTACCCAATGCATTTACTAACAAATCCATTTAGTGAAACAATACCATATCGACTGGAGCACTAAAGAAAACAGTTCTAATGATAATACTTAAATTACATTTTAAATGTGTGAATGGTGTGAATAAATGTGTTTAAACTTTTGTTTGCATTAAAAATTGAAAAAAAAAATGTATTCACCTGAGGAAGCTGTAAGTTCCCCGCGGTATGTAAGGGTTATCTGGCCTCCAGCAGACAACTCCAGAGACTGATCAATTTTTACTGGTCTTGTAGCTACTTCTTTTTCATATTCACATCCAGCCGCGGCTTTGCCATTGACAGAACCACACTCTTTTACAGGGCCGCAGATATTAAGCTGAAAAATGAAGAATAAATGAACACTGACGCTACTTGCATTACTTTTCCTTGTCCTTATGTATGCCTTGTTGGGTCTCGCTTGGACATGTGTATATGGAGGATATGTCCTGAAACTGTTCACGCCCAGCTCTCTCACCTCAACACTGGGGCCGAGAAGTTATTTTAAGATGAGGAACATTGTTGGCTTTCTAGATGTCCTTGTTTAATGTGGCTATATAAACCTTACTGGTTGAAGAGTGATGAATAAACACAGAATCAGAAGTTTGCAGCAGGTGAGAACCAGCCAGCCCACCTTGGCTGGCCATTAAGCTTCAGTAGCATGCTATCTAAATAAGTTAATAAAAATAAATACAATTAATGGGTTTTGTTTTACCTTAAATGTTTTCCCATTTCCAGAAACAACATATCCTGAATCATTTTTCAGTGGTTGAAGGTTGAAAATAAAGCCAGTGTGTGGGTCCTCCACAGAGCATGTCTAAAGAGAAGAAATGTATATTTAACAGCCCATTCCCAAAATATACATTTTACTAAACCACGAAAAAGGTTTTCCAAGCTTGAGGAGCAAACACAGCAAGTGTCTGGATTTGCCTTTTCACTCCCCCCCCCCTTAGAGTGTGACAAAGTTTTCCAGTACTCTTACGAGCAATAACCACTATTGAATCAAAGCACATATTATGGT
This sequence comes from Spea multiplicata, assembly GCA_009364415.1. Taxonomy (NCBI): domain Eukaryota; kingdom Metazoa; phylum Chordata; class Amphibia; order Anura; family Pelobatidae; genus Spea; species Spea multiplicata. Next base: position 36,212 of record VKOC01015166.1, on the reverse strand, counting down.
TATCAAGGACCCAATCTTTCGTGTTGTATTTGCAGAGTTTTATTCATAGTTGCCAACATTTGAAGAGAAACAAATTCCAGGGACACTTTGCAGCACAGCTTGAAAATTTACCACACCCACTGCCCCAAATCTCCACCCACTCTACCCAACCCACATAATTAGCATAATTTCTACCAATAAAAAATCCTTAGTATGCAGTATGTAATATGAAGCGCAACATTATTATCAGGCAGTAAAATTTTCTAACATATACATGACAAATACACTCTAGAGGCTGTTTGTATATACCATTTGCACACGTAGGTGTTATAGCATAGCCCTCATTCATGTAATGATGTGCTAACATGAAGTGTTTGGTATATGTTAGTGTACTGTGTATGTGTTTTGTGTAGATGTTGTATTCATGCACATGTGAGTAGCGGGGGGGCAAGGGGCATGATGGCTACCCTGTTCTTTAGTAACAATGGCACCGCAACTGTTTTCTTCTTTTTGTTTTTACATTTACAGAAGAGAAATAATGGATTTCCTTTATTCCATTAAAGGTAATTTTATCCCTTGAATGCCAAACTATATTATATTGTTGCTTGATTAATACTTTTATGATAGCATTTTCTACTTATCTTTGAAGAACCCTAGTGGTTTAATGGCTTTATCTGCAACACATGAATAAAAAGCTGCAAAAGTCATATGTACATACATGAACAATTAAAGGTGTATCATTAAAAATAAATCCTCCTGATTCCCAGTATTTTGTCGACATAATCGGGCAAGCAGCTTCTGTTTCCCATAGAATTCACCCACAATCCTGATTAGAGGATAAACTTTGCTGCTTGACTAGAAACAAATATAACACTACAGGTTTTAAGTGGGCAAGTTTATTATAAACACATATATATATATATATATCTATCTATATATATTATATTATATATATATATATATATATATATATAGATAGATATATATATATGGAACTCTATAATAGAATATTTATACTTTAATGGACAATCGCATATACTCACAATAGCTCTCTCTGCACAAATAAGATGTATCCTTGTTGAATAAAAGGTCTTTTCTCCTTGTTCATTGGTACATTCAGATCCATTTGAGTACTCTAGAAGTATTCGGCCGCGGCTTTCAATAATGGGGCCTCTCTCTGCAACCCCTAAATTACTCATGGCTGCTACCTCATAGGACGAATCCTGCAATTTAGAACGCACTTAATAGAAGCAGAAAGACAAGAAGACGTGGAAATTGCAGTACAAAATTACTTTAATGACTTGTGTTCTTACTTGGAAAACCATAATGCAGGGCTAAAACTCGACATTCAGCACTCAATCTACCGGTATTGAAATATTGACAATTAAAATGAAGTGAAATGTTTACATAACATAAAGCACAGAAAATATGGTGAGTGAAACACTAGGGAGGTAAAAAATGGAAATACCAGTGGCTCTCAACCAGGCTACATTTTATGAATTTAAAAAGAAAAGTTCACCCGCAAAACAAATTAAAAAAACTTTACAACTTAGAAAATAACATTGGTGTTAACTCGGCAAATTAAATAATAGCAGTTTTGCATTGAGTTGACATCAGAATTTTTCCCAGGTCAAAAGCAGTGGAATCAATTGAGATACCACTGAGATTTAACTCAGTTCTTTAAAGCTCTCTCTGCTTCTCTCTCTGTGTACGTCTCTGCTTTTACAAAAACTCGTTGTTTCAGTCCTTCTGCCTTCACTGTTTCTTTCTCAGACACCTAACTACATATCTCTCAAAAAGAGGGTTCGGGAGAGCTTAGCATTTTTCCATATTAGAGTTTCAACATGGCACCTCCTAACCGGTCCTGTGAAGTCAAGTATAGATGATATTTCCCCTTTAAGATTGTAGGGCATTCTTACACATTAAGACTAATACCACCGTCTATGAAAAACACTTAAGAGTTGTCTTATGTTTAAAATTGATATGAGTTTATAGGTTTTTATTTGCTGATTACTTGTGTCTAGTAGTACGTAAAACAAAGCCCTTATTCATAGGGATGCAAGGCTCCTGAATTATATGGTCCATTTTTACTATTTTTCTACTACTGAAATGCAAGCATACTAGGATATAATCTTTCTGGAAACAAAAATAAAATAAAAAAATGTAAAAAATTACGTACACCTTCAGTCTTGTACTCCATCTGACAGGCCGAGGCAAAATGGTCACAGCCTGGCACCGAGAGCAGTGATCGGCACACGTTGATGTAATATTTCTTGTGCTTTGTGGTGGAGGTGTCCATTGCAAACCAGTTTGCATCATGATCTCCTAGTGCTTTAGATAACCTAAGAAGCATTAGAGAACAGAGTATGACACCACTGCAGTATCCCAACTCATATAATAATAGGTAACACACAATAACATTATTTTATTAGAATTATTGGATTCATTTATTGTACAAGAATACCAGGACTTTAAAGCAGTGCTGGATTCTGTGATCCGTTTGTGGCTCTTTGTATACTGTTCATTTTAGGGTATGTGCATCAGACAGGACAAAGAGGGAGTGCTTTTGGCCCTTTAATATTTAGGCTAATTGGCTGGGCATGCCCCCCGACTCCTGATTTTTCCAATTTAAATACATGACATATAGTTAGGGGTCAGTAGCTGCAATTTATAGATTTTATGATCTGCCCAGTTTGCTCAAGATAACTAAGTTACAAAAAAAATAAACCATAAAGAGACAGCTTAGTGTCACTGACAGCCCAGCTAAAGAATAATACATATTACTTTGAAGGTAAAACAAAAAGCACTTCTGCTGCTGCCTCCCTCCTCAATTCATACTCTAAGTAGTTGTTTGAAGCAGCCCATTAGTGCCAGCAAAGCACTCCTATTGATATTGAGAGCAGATGTACATGGAGGTCTGCAGGGCCAGCACTGCATCTGACCAGAGGTAAGTAAATCAAGAGCAAGGAGAGTTTTCATCTCATCAAAACACATCTTACAAATAGAAAACAGTTAAGGGTGGGGAGAGGAGCAAATATATATGGGGACATTCTGCAGACCAGCCCCCCCCCCCCGGTTCCATTGGCAATGGAAACACCATGATAACGTAACGGGACCACAAAGATAAAATGTGAATTGAAGTACATGTGGTGGCTGGAGTGTTCCTTTGAAGACAACAAAGCAAATTGACCAATTTAGGTATAGTTAGATGAATAGCTCTGGGTGCTCCACTGAGAGAAACTCTTGAGCTTTGGGTCTCTCGGACAACAAATCCATAAAGTCTAAAATCCTGAGATTCAGCCTATCATCATAAAAGTAATTTATATTTCAACATCTAAACAAACAGTGTTAGGGGTGTGACTGTAAAAAACAAACTCTCACCCAGATAGGTCATATTGCTCATCTGTATGTTCATCCACAACAACACATTCCACAGGTATCTCTGGGCAGGCATATTTGGTGTACCATTTAAAGTTGTATGTCTGGTTATCTTCTGTCTGTAAAAACAACCAATAAAGCATTTCAATGTGAATGTGTGCTCTCAATCCCCTCCCCCCACAAAAGCAAGAACAAGTTGGTAATAATTAAACTAGAGTCTATTTTTACCTGATATTCAGGCTGCCCTATATCTGCCTGCCTGTCACATAGGAACGTAATGAGAGAAGAACGAGGAGTTTTCTTTTCATTGTTGTATGGTGTGCCATCCTTGTAGCTGAGCTGGATAATTCCATCGTAGTAAGATAGCTTCGAATTTGCGACACCAAGGTTCCAGTGATTATCCTTACTGCAGAAATAAGAAGAAGAATGCATGAAAAAGATAACTGGCAGATGTCAACTCATTATTTTAAAAGTATTTTTAACAGACCCGGCTCCAGAAGGTATCTAACCGCCTCATATGGTGTGGACAGGGCATGGTTCGGTTCACTGATGAACTTTCGATGAAATCAATGGTAGTATTCCTGTCGCTGATTGACAGCTTAAGCAGCCAATCAGTGGCAGGAGAGTACTCAAATTGAAACCAATGTGAATACTGTACTAATGCGCACTGAGGTCTAAACAGACCCCTATGTGCTGTGTTCAGCAGAGCCAGCACTGGAGCTGAATTGAGGGGAATACATCATGCTTGGGGGTCAGGCTTGAGCCCTCCCAGCAGTCATCCATGTGTACCATTAACTTGAAACTTGTGAAGCCATCAGTTTTGCAGAGTATCTCAAACAGAGGCACTCTACAGAACATAGCAGGAGAAGGCTGGCAAGAAGTTCTACTTGGGGAATGTATGTGGGAAAAGGACTAGATAGCATATTACCATTTTTGTGCCACTCTATCACCAGGCCATTGGAAGCTATGAAGATTGGGGAGCGGTGGGCAAACCGCAATTTTCATTTAAAGTACCAGAAACATGAGATAGCTGTTCCTTTAATATAGTCCCTTGTGCCATACAATCAGGCAGCATTTAAAAGCTAATCAGATTACAGTGTTTAGTTCCAACCTACATAAAGTTGACTATTGTGCTGGCTTCTTACGTTTTTGTAATTTGGCAAATCCCAGAGTTGTCTTCACAAGGTGCTTGTATTACACTGCCACATACATTGATATAAAAGTCATAGTCTGCAGTGCTAATAATGTAGTTCCCACTTTTTTTCGTCAAAGGAGACAGGTCAAAGGAAAATCCTGGAAATAAAAAGCAAATGTAAAAAAAAATTGTTTTAGAATTTTTTAAAAATCAGACTTCTTCATGGCTGGTCATTTTTTATTTATTATTATTTTTTTTTTAACAGCAGGAAATCAGGACATTAACTGTTACCTTTACTAATAGAGTATGGAATTCATGGCCACAAACTAAAATAAATTGCATCAAGTTTGAATAAAGGGTCATCAAATAATATGAATAAGCCACAATAAAAACAAACAAGTGGGACAAAAAGTTGATCATAAGCTAAAGGCACTGAAGAGTAGTAGCATGTGTGGGAGCACAGAATGACAAACTAATTATTGTGAAGAATCAGAGCTTAAAAAGATCCAATCAGCAATTTTCAAATCGTAATGTAAAATTTAAAAAAAAACTCGTAATTCTTGTAATAAGAAAGAGGAAAGTGTGATAAACTGCATACATCATTGTGAATTGAACAATGGCTGGAGACTTGAATCCTGGGTCGTAACAAACATGGTAGGCTTCCCAAGGCTCTGCTCTACTGAGGGAGTGGCTGTGCAAAGGGGGTACGGCTAGCCATACACAAAGGTAGGGTTAGCCATAAATAGCATTAAATGTGTTGGCTGTGGGAGGGAACTTTGGTGTGGAGTGGGCGTGGCTAAACATCACTCCCATGCCGCAGGGAAAGAGGAGAGTGATTTGGTAAATGCAGAGAGTTCCCAGGTAGGGCTGGTGGAAGAATGATCACATTACATTTCATTTATAGAGTGCCAGCAGATTATTTTTTTTTTTACACCTTGGGACATATTAACTTTAAAAAATATGTTCTAGCATTAGTATAGCGGTATGAAAGAAAAAACTAAATTAAATTCCTCACCTGCTTGAGAGTCAAAAACTCTGCAATCTGTTCCTTCTGCCTTGTACAGAACACAGGCAGCAGCTGTATGCCACTCAAATTCATAGAGACAACCGTCGCGATCTGTGTCCTTGAGAACAGGAGGACTCTCCAGATCACCTAAAAACAAGCAGAAGAATATTGCGAACATACATCATGTCTAAAGGACCTAAGATGGAAACTTGAACACACTGAACCATAGGTAAAGCTGTGGAATGAAATTATTTTGTTTCATGCTCTATTTCGTAAGCGACTAGAATTTTTGATTGGGGTTCAGCCCCTTAATATGGGTAGTACGCCATAAGATATAAACAATGTGAAATACCTGGACGACACACAAGCACGATGCTTGTTTGAATCGTTTTGTTTTGTCCGCAGGAAGACCCTTCTGTGTATACAAGCTGAATATGATCACCAACCTTCTTAGGGGGAGACATAAACTTCCCCAAATTTTTCTTCCCATTAGAATCTAGATGACAAAAAAGAAAAACATGCAAAGAATGGGTACCAGGGAAGCATTAGACCCAGCATTTGCCAAAAAGAAAGACCTCATAACATTCAGTTAATCTGGATACAAATGGTCTAGCCTGTCTAACCAACCTAAGGATATGAATTTTTCTTCAACTATTCTTTTGTTGTCAATTCATTTAAGGGACAGTTTAATGTCACTGGGAGATATTCTACATAATACTTTCTAGGGCTACAACAACTAAATCGCTAAAATAGATAATCGATAATGAAAATCGTTGCCAACAAATTTTATTATCGATTAGTTGAATCGATTTTATCGAATTTAAGATGAGGGTTTTTTTCCCGAGCATTTGCTCCTCGACTTATAATCCGACCTCAAACAGAGGTCGGATAATAACACTAAGATCCAGATCCCCCCGCAGCGCTGCAGGGGACCTGGATCCTCCTCTCTGACAGCCGGTGGGCGTCTGTGCGATGTGCGCAGACATCCTACGCTACTGTCCTCCAAAACTTTCCGCCAGGGCTTCTACAATGGAGCACCAGCGTGACGTGACCTTCCGTTGTTCCACTATAGAACCCCCGGCGGAAGTTTTGGCCAGCACAGCGGAGGTTGTCTGCGTGCATTGCGCAACGTTCACCGCTACCAGAGAGAAGGATGTGCCGCAGCGCTGCAGGAGACCCAGATCATTCTCTCTGGCAGCCAGTGGGCGTCTGTGCGATGCGCGCAGACATGCTCCGCTGCTGCCGGCAATTCTACTGGGGCTTCTATGTTTGTTTGCTCCTAATGCTTGTACCCGTAATAGCAGGGTTCAGGACTAAACTCTGAGGGACTCTAATGAATGTAACAGCGCTGCGGAATCAGCCGGCGCTTTATAAATAAATGTAATGTAACGAGGGACCTGCTCTGCTGAATGTTTCACCCAGAAACAATGTGCAGAGCATGAGAAGGCTGTAAGTACTGATAGATTTGGCATAACTAAACATGCATGTTAAAATAAATAAAACCACATATCCTTTTAGCAAACACTATGTTCTTAAAGCACAATTTATCCTTGCACAAGAAGAGGAAGCTGTAGTCCATATAAACTCATCCTTACCTACGGCACATATGGCTGCATCTTCCTCACAACCAGCTGCATCCCCTTGCTGTAACACATTGTGACAGACATTGATGAAAAAGTGGGTTTTTCTTGCAGCAACAGCTTCCCAGTTTTTGTCGGTCACAGATTCTAAAACAGATATGAGCAGACAAGCTCAACTAAAGCAGCCTCAAAAACACACAATTTTCAAACTAAACTACCACTCACCAACACAAAAATTCTGATCCAGAACTGGATGCCCTGTGTATCCTTTTATTGTATAGATCCCTCTATTTTATTTAAGTACTATTTTATTTAAGTAGTTTCTCTCCCCACTAAATGTGCATTGTGGTTATATTAAGTTTACAACATGCTGTATGTCAGAATTTCAAACTGCAGTTTTCCTGCTGCTTAACACACAATTATATACGTTCAAAGACAATTTGTATATTGCTAACAACTTTTGAAAGGGCAGGGAAATCAATGTCGTCGGAAACTTTCTGTGATGTCCTTAAATCGCTGCCTGTCAGTAAATATACATTGCTATACATGTGTTTCGTGGCATCTGAAAACCCAATGTAAACTGACAGCCGCACACAAACACACGCGCTTACCTGGGTTGCGTATTAAGTCAGAAAGGTCATATTGTTTTTTGTTGTCTGTGACTTGGCACATAAGGTCTTCTTTTTCTTTAACACATGCATATTTGGTCTCCCAAGTGAAGAAATAGGTACAGTCAACTTCTGCAACAAATTCTGGAACACCTTTTCCTTCATTCACTTTAAAAGTAACAAAAACAACACACAACGCAAACTTGTCATTTGCAACAAAGGATTGTATTGCTATTGAACGCATGCAGATATAAATCCAAATATTCAAACAGACTAACTGATATTAAGGATTTGGTCATCACAGCATTATTCTAAACTAATGTTCTGGAACAGTGACGCATATGCAACCTGCCTTAGTAGCCACTTTAATTGTATACCAGGATCCTAAAAAAGGAGCTTTCTACACAAAACAGGATATAAAAACACTTATATTTTTACAAGTGAAACAATCCCAACGACAGCCAATTCAACAGCTGTCTAAGCAGCGAAGAGGAAGAGGAAACATCTCTCACCTGCCGTTTCATTGCATTCAAAGTTAATGATTGTCATTCGCTGAAAACCAGAGCTGCATGCTTGTCCACCAGGATATGTCAACGTAAGATCACCATCTGAGTATCTGGAACAGAGAAGAATGAACGTCCACTGTGTCCTCCATTGGTATTATACCCTATGTTACAACAGCTACCAATGTCAAGCATAACAAAGCAAAATATGCCAATAACAGTTATATTGAAGCCACAACATTGCATTTCTTTCCCAGAAGAGGTGGCAACTTCATACTTGGGGCAAGTATTGTGTTTAATTATTGCAGCCATATCTCACTTTTGGCTTTGCAATACAAAATCGCTGTTAGTAAAAGACGCGTTAGATCCTCTTAAAAGCTCACCTCACAAACACAGGATTCCCAAAACAGCCCTATTTGCATTATATGTATTAGATTATGATATAACATTTTTTTTCTGGCATGACAGACAAAGTGTAAATTTTAGTCTTAAGTGATGTTATTATAAATAAAGCCAAAAGTCACGTGAAATGTACTGTATTTGTTTCTTCAATACATTGTTCACTAGAGCTAGTGTCATATAAAAATTGGCATATTTGACAGCATAGAAACGTACCTGAGGGTCTGATTCTTGTATGAACCTGCTGCCTTCTTGCTGTTAGTTTTCACTTGGCAGGAAGCAACACCATCCCCTTCACAAGCACCAGCCTTTGTCTCACCACACACGTTCAGGTAATACATGTATTCACCACTCGAATCTTTGGCAGAGTATGAAGAGACATCTCCTGCCAGGTGGAAAAAACATTGCATTGTTTCAAACAATCAGAATATTGAACTGTCAATAATATAAATATATATATATTATATAGGAGGGGGAGGGAGAAGAGAGAGAGGGGGGTGGGAGGGAGAGAGGGGAGAGAGAGAGCGAGAAGAGAGAGGGGAGGGAGAGAGAGGGGGAGGGAGAAGAGAGGGGAGGGAGAGAGAGAGGGGAAGGGGAGGGAGAGGGGTAGGGAGAGAAGAGGGGGAAGGGAGAGAGAGAGGGGAGGGAGAGAGAGAGGGAGGGAGAGAGGGAGAGAGGGAGGGAGAGAGAGGAGAGGGGGGAAGGGAGGGAGGGAGGAGGGAGGGAGTAGGGGGGGGTGAGGTGAGGAGGAAGAGGCGGAGGGAGGGAGGGAGAGAGGGAGGGAGGGAAGAGGGAGGAGGGAGGGAGGGAGGGAGAGAGGGAGGAGAGAGGAGGAGAGAGGGAGGGAGGGAGGGAGAGAGGGGAGGGGGAGGGAGGAGGGAGGGGAGGGGAGGGAGGGGAGAGAGGGAGAGAGGAGAAGGAGGGAGGGAGGGAGGGAGGGGGGAGGGAGAGAGAAGGGAGGGAGGGAGGGAGAGAGGGAGGGAGGGGAGGGAAGAGAGGGAGGGGAACGGGAGGAGCTATTGAGAGGAGGGGAGAGAGGAGAGGAGGGAAGAGAGGGAGAGGGGAGGTGAGAGAGGGAGAGAGGGCGGGAGGGAAAGAGGGAGGCGGAGGGCAGAGAGGGGAAGGGAGGGAAGAGGAGGGAGGGAGGGAGAGAGGGAAGGGAGGGAGAGAGGGGCCGGGAGGAGGGAGAGAGGGAGGGAGAGAAGGGAGGGAAGGGAGTGGAGAGGGAGGAGGAGTGAGGGAGGAAGAGGGAGGGGAGGAGGGAGGAGGGAAGGGAGGGAGGGAGTGGAGGAGGGAGAGTGAGGGAGGGGAGAGTGAGGGAGGGGAGGAAGTTGAGGGAGAGGAGAGAGAGTAGGAGAGGAGGGAAGGGGGGGAGGGAGGGAGAGAGTGAGGGAGGAGGGAGGATGGGAGGGAGGGGGTGAAGGGGAGGGAGGGATTTCTATTTAAAAAAGTGTAGAGAGGAACCAGGCCATGTTGTATATGTTTTTTGATATGGGAACAACCAAAACCTAACGATTTTCAACCAACACAACCCTACCCTACCCTGAAAAGGTGGATATTTACCTGCTTTCTGTTTGAGTGGGGACAAGTCAATAGTAATATCACGGAGTGTGCTTGTAAGCGTACAGCTATTGCTTTCCAGGTAATCTCGGTGACACGCGTACTCTGTTCTCCATTCAACCTCAAAGCGGCAGTTGGTGTTTGCAGTCAACCTTGGGCCTGTCTTCTAAAATGATGAAATAAACACACACAAAGGCTATCATGCTAAACAAAGGCATCTCTGATTAGGGTACACAAGAATAAAGTGGAAAGCTAAACTTACCCTTGTACTATTTGAAGGACAGATAAATGTTATGGCTACAGCAGGCTGGTGGCCGTTACAAAAATCCGGTTTGCTTAAATCAGTGTCTTCGGTAACATAATGTAGAATAAGTCTAGGTAGAGAAATAAAGACAATACATCTCCATTATATCCAGCAGTGGTATACAATTGTCCAGTTTACTGGAGGATACTTTTAATTTAGAAAAAACAAAATCAAACATAATAATCATATAGAGTTTAAATAAAAAAGCTATAACATGATTCCACATTTTTAACTATACAACCAATGACTATTAGACTTTTTTCTAAAACAGGAAAATGAGTGAGTATCAAAATTCTTTTAGGTTCCAAGTAATGTTTTACATGCAACACTTCCTTTTCTGGTATCATTTGGGAAATTTGCAATTTAGTACGACTAAACACTTCAATTAACATTTGATCATTGGAGTTTAAAAATTACATCTTAATCTACCATGTGTGATAAAAAATTCTCAAATTAAATATGACATTCATGGCAAACTGGTACCTGTCTTTGACATTTGCTTTAAGCGCCTCCTTGGGTCGGCCAACATCATAAGCCTTGCCATTCTTAATGAGACAGGCAGCACTTCCAGCAGGACAAGAGGAGGTTTCTCCCTTTGACATACCTGTTAAGAAGCAAAATGTTGGGACATACATTAAATTATAAGGCTTCTGAATATGAGGACAAAACAGAGCTTATTCATACTGACGGCACCTTTACTGATCGTCTCTGTCTACAGCAGCAATGACAAGGCACTGGTAAACCATAATGAGGAAAAGTGATCCAATGTATAACCTTCAATATGCCTGGTTTGCATTGAGTGGAAGATCAGGAGTAGCAAAATAAAACATCTTGCAAGATGGTCAATCCCCCCCATAACTTTAGAAAAATAATAAACGTGTACCCCTGTGAAATATACACTGCAACTTATTCAATGCTGCCTTAACCTATCATCTGATTTGCAGGGCTTACAAAATCACAAGTCTACGGGCTACAAAGCTCCATAAAAAGCAGACTCTTGGCCACGTGGTGCTACTTGTTATTTGTACACAACATTACAGTGCTACTTCGATTCCTAAGGGGATGACTTGGGTTTATTTTTCCATTGCAGAGTGATTATTCTGAAATTTTAATCAAGCCTTCTCTTGTCCAAACGGGAAAACATGATATTCAACATCAAACTCCTAAAATGGTAACCAGTGGCGGAACTACCGGGGTCACGACTGCGACCGGGCCCTGGAGTTCTGCCAGTCAGGGGGGACACAAGGGGTGCCGAGCGGTTGCTGAAAACGACCGCTCGGCACCTCTTGGGCCCCCCTGACTGACAGAACTCCAGGACTCCTCTGCTCCCCGCCGCCTGCCTCAGCACTGCCCAGACTGCAGCCTTGGGAGCGTGAGGCGTCTGTCTCGGGTGCCGGCGCTTCACGCTGAGCGCCGGCATATGACGTCATATGCCAGCGCTCAGCAGTGAAGCCGTGCGCAGCGAGACAGAGGCCTTGCGCCCCCACCACAGGACTACACAGTAAGTGACCTACAAAGGGGGGTAAGAGGGAGAGGGAGATCGTGGAAGGGGGGAGAGGGTAGATAGCGAGAAGGGGGTAGATGGGTTGGGGGATGGTTGGCCCTTAACAGATTCTCGCATTGGGGCCCTGATGGGAACCTAATCTAACCTACTATATAATAATCGCTATGGACATATTCCTTTGCGGCTCCTAAAAATTAAAGTCGAAATATTAGAACAAGAGGCCCTAACCTAAAGCTTGAGGGCCAGATGCTTAGATGTAATGTAAGGCAGTTTTACTTTACTAAGAATGCGGTACATAAATGGCCTCACAGCAAATTGTAGACTACAGTGAGGGAAATTAAACATGGGCAGGCTAGACATAAAGCTATCCTGAATCAAAGACCAGACCAAGGACGGATAAAGGTCTGAGTTTTTAAAGCAGGTAAAATGGGCAGACTTGATGGGCAGTCAAATTCCATGTGTCTTTTTTAGAAATTCGTTCAAGCCTGCGTTTAAACACAAACTTAGTGCCAGGCATTTTATTGTTAGTTTGAGCGGACAGGCTTACACCAAGGTACTTACCAATTGTTCGACAGATATTTATATACAGGTCAGCATCGCTGTCCCAGTCGTCGACACGATATACACCAGAAACCTTAATCAATGGATTTAGATCGTGTTTCTTAAAGTCTTCATCAAAAGTATAGCAGGGCACCTAACAAAAAACACAGACAGTTGTCAGAGCAATTATTCTAAACTAACAATTCTTAACAAATAACCTTTTACACATTTGTCCAGTGTTTATAATGCCGTTCCACTTCTTTGGTGCGAATCAAGATAACCCAAGGGCTTAAAAAAAAAAGCCACATACGTGAAAAGAGTTATATTGAAATTGCCAATGATACCACCAAAGAGAATATACCAAACGGTCCCAAATAAAGCTGTCAATTGCAAAATGTACCATGTGTATGCCTAAAAAAAATGTGCAGCTTTAGAAATAACCATGATTTACACTTAACCTATTTTTGTGTTTTGATAACCTATCTAGGGACATATAATAATTCTTTGTGAAGTTAATTTAAAGTGACATCTACAACGCTTGCCAAAAAAGAGAACCAAGTGACAATTTAATCTGGAAAATACAGAAGCAGCCTAACAGAATTATTTAATCCCAAACTAAATTGCATTTTTTAAGTTAATGTGTACTATATACTATCATAATTGTTTTTACTACTTTAAAATATTGTTGTTTTTTTAAAAACAGTTATAGTTTTGGGATAATATAATGGTTTCAGGAAGCTATTAGCTATTCTTATGTGTTCTATGTCTGTTATTTTAGAACAATCAACTAAATGAACACCTTGACTCTATCATACTGCCTTATGGTAAACAGTAGAGTGAATTGGTCTTATTCACCCACCCAGACTAACTAATTAAAGTTCCTGGCAGAACAGACTCAGTATTGTGTATCATCATGGAACTGAAAAACAAAAACAAAACAGAAACACAAAAACACTTGAACGATATCAATGGTAGCCGCCAGAAGTCAAAGATCCCACCCTAGCAGCAGTGTCTTAACCTACATCAGGGCTGTTTACTGGACTAAAATTCCCATGAATCTGTGTTTAATGCTCATATATATATATATAGATAGCAAAGCTCTGCCACTAACATTAAAAAGTCCATTAATCAGATAAATGTACACACCTCTTTAGCTGGTTTAAATATGTCCTTCTTGCAGGCAACGAAGGTTCGCCACTCAAAGTAAATCACACATTCTTCAGAGGTCACAAATTCAGGCGTACCCTGTAAGTACAGAATAAATATGCATTTGAAACTGGAGACAGAAACATAGTTTCAACAAATTACCTGATCCTGGCTTTAAGAAGATTAAGGCAAACTTATGAGAAATAAGAGGGAAGGACATCTATTTACATCAAATAAACAAGTATCAAGGAAGATAACGTGGCATTTCATTTTGGTCAGTTACTTTTGGCTTCTGAAAAAGTAAATCTAATTTCTTACGATCCTCATTTTGGTTGTGTTTCTTGCATGTACTGGTGACCAGGGCTACTGGGAGAAAAAATCCCTGTATAGCTTACACCTTTATTAGCTGCACACAATGAGAGAGGATGATATTACATTCCTATTTTCTTTTGGAGACTGGAGATTTAGGATTGTGGGACGCAAACCAGTGCTATCATAACTTTTTGGGGGCGGCTTATGAGTACTTTTTTTTTTTTTTTACTTTGGTCAAAGCATGACCAAAGCGTCTCTCATTGTGTGCCATACATTTGATATACATGACTTTAAAACATTTAGAGCCATATAAAAATAAACATTTTTAAAGCTATATAATAAAAATCTGTTATTCTCTCAAAATATATCCAGTTTAGAGAACTTTATGGCATATAGCTAGCTGCCTAAAATAGCGCAATACTGTTGAGGACTCACCAGTGTTTTCCCACAGATTAAATTGATGCTGCTTTGAATGTGATGAGAAGCGGGTGAACATTGTCGACTCGTGTTAAACACAATGAGGTTATTTGTAACCTGTGCAGGTGAATCACCTGTAAAACAAAATCCATTTTTTATCATATATATATATATATATATATATATATATATATATGGAATATATATGCACAGTCTGCAAAAACAGTGTTACATTTCTATAAAACATTAATTGTCCTTGCTGTCTTGTGTTTAAGACATATTTTGGTAATTTTACCTTGAAAAATAAATGCATGTCTCAATGTGGCATATACAGCATTATCTATTCAATTTCCTCTGCCCTCTCATTGTCTATACCTTAGAAAGGATGCATGAACCAATCAACAATAACCAGCAACTTAACTGGGGATATATAACTTTATGGAATGAATGAAGACTCATGAACACAGGAAATTAAGAAGTCTGCTCCAAATTGTATAGTTTATTTCAGAGGAGAAATATAAGAATATAAGAAGAAGATGTCAATCTAAAACTAGGAGGTGCATAGGCTTAGATGTAACGTAATGACGTTTACCTTACAGAGACAGCTGCAATTAGATGAAACAGCCTCCGATAAAGGAGCAGAAGAGGCTAATACAGCGAAGGACATTAAACATGCATGGTCAAGGCATAAACCTATCCTGAAGCAATTTCCCTTCAAGTTCATCCTAAAGGTGTTTGATAGGGTTGAGGTCAGGGCTCTGTGCGGGCCAGTCAAGTCTTCTCATCCAACTGTCTTATGGACCTTGCTTTGTGCACTGGGGCACGGTCATGCTGGAATTGGAAGGGGCCTTCATTAAACTATTCTCACAAAGTTGGAAGCATAGCATTGTCCAAAATGTCTTAGTATCCAGAAGTATTACGATTTCCCTTTACTGGAAGTAAGGGGCCAAACCACTGAAAAAGAGGCCAATACCATTATGCCTCCTCCATCAAACTTTACAGTTGACATAATGCAGTCAGGCAGGCAACTTTCTCCTGGTATCCACCAAACTCAGACTCTCCCAACAGGCTGCCATACAGAGAAGTGTGCTTTGTCACTCTGCATAACGCGTTTCCACTGCTCTAGAGTCCAGTGGCAGCGTCTTTTAATAAAATTGATCCGACGCTTGCAATTGTATTTGGTGACGTGAGGCTTGCATGCAGCTGCTCGGCCATGGAAACCCATTCCATGAAGCTCCTGCTGCACAGTTTCTGTGCTGATATTAATGCCAGTGGAAGTTTGAAACTCTTCAGCTACGGATCAGCAGAGCATTGGTGACCTTTACAGGGACCCCGCTCTGTGACTTTACATGGTCTTCCACTTTGTAGCCGAGTTGCTGCTGTTCCTAAACGCCTCCACTTTACAACAATATCACTTACAGTTGACTGCGGAATATCTGGCAAATGAAGGTTCACAGACTTATTGCAAAGGTGACATCCTATCACAGTAACACGCTTGAATTCCTGAAGAATTGAGTTCTTCAGAATGACCCATTAATTCTCACAAATGTTTGTAAATGCACAGGTATGAGGTATGTCTCTTACTTTTGCCCATATAGTGTATATATAGATTGCTTATTTTAATCTGTAAGCACCATTGCATGGGTTTATTTAGCGTATAGGATGGTAAAATTATGCTGAAACATAACACGTTTTTGAAATAACTTGATTAACTGAGGACTTACCAACTATCTCAAAGGTGTTTTTGACAATATTGTGAGCGCAAACAGCAGCCGGGCTGCCTCCACAGTGTTCTGCAGGCAGATTGCCACACACATTAATTCGATAGTGAACACGTTCTTCTGTATCAATCGCCTCCCAAGTGTACCTGTCAAAAAGGACAGAGGAAAAGGAAGATGTTCGTTACAGGCACAAAGTAATATTTTAATTTCCCTGACAACATACATGACAAAAATCCAAAATAAGATGTTTTTCATAAAAGAATAAGAAGGTTTTGGTAAAGAATTATGTCATGTGTAACAAATCACGAATGTAATGCTCTAGGTGGCCAAAATGACATTACCAAGATAATGAAAATTAAGTCAATCATAACATTTAAAAAAGTCACAAGTAGACTTTTGAAATACTAAACGTTGCATTATATGTAATATAAACAATTAACAGGACTAACAGGGCTTGTGGAAGGTATTTTGTCACCCTAGGCAAAAATTAATTTTGCCGCCCCTTGTATAATGGGGTCCAGCCGCATTAACACCAGAGTCTACTCCAAACGTATCATATAAGTAGTTCTATAAGCAATCCATATTTAGCACCCCCCTCTTAGACATGTCCTAATCGAAAAACATCAATGGACCATACTAAAAAAAAGGACATAATAAAAGTCGCATTACGCTCATAGGGAATAATAGCTTATAATTATAGAGGATCTGCATAAAAATGTGTATATCCATTGTATTTTATTATTTTTAGCCTTTATTTAAATAGCACCAACAATGTACACAGTGCATTTTACAATACATCCATTCAAGGGGAATGACAAGACTAGAATTGACAGATTGGCTAGAGGGTCCTGCTTCCAAGCTTGCCCTTGAGAGGGAATGGAATGAAGAGAAACATAAGGTATGGAGAAAGGGGAGAGATAGTGTGGGTTCTTGTATTAGAGGCCGATAAAATCTAGCTGCAAAAATAGTATGCTTCCCTGAAGAAGTGTGTTTTGAGATTTGATGAGCAATGGATAGATACAAGAGAAGAGGCTCAAAAGAAGGATGAAAGAGAGGTTTCAGTTGACGATAACCCCAAGGCATCAGGTTAATCGGAGAGACAGTCCTGTTGTTAAAGGAGACAGATAAATCAGATACTGGAGTGGAGATAAATTCCATTTTAGACAGATTAAGTTTCAGGTATTTAAAACAATGTCATCTCCTATTTTCTGTGTTGGGCTAAATGTCTCCCTTTAGGGTAACAATTCATGTTACCCTTGGTCAGCCCAATCCTTAACGAGCAGTTATTTTGTACAATGCAATAAAGTGAGGCAGCATTGCTACTCAGACAAGCTCCACGTATCTACGGTGTATACATAGCACACACAATAGCTAGTAAACCTTTATGTTGCCTTCGTGGACAGCTGCAATCAGAGGTTTATTGGATCTCTGATCTGAGCAAACAAATTATTTGCCCATTCTCTGTAATCCGTTTTGGTTCTCTATCAACCTTCTTTATCAAACTTTTTCTTGCATTGTTTTTACTCATGTCTGATATATATATAGAGATATACACACAAATATATAACTCAGTTATATGCAGTATATGCTTTAGCATGCTATACAATCGCTAGGACTTTGTTTTTAAAAGTGCGGGTGTTTCCATGACACAAAAAGCAACTTCAAAGTTCAGCAAAAGTAGTAAAACAAGTTTAACTTGCATAAACACAAACATTAAAAAAATAGTATAGCTCAGATAATAGGCAAAGCCACTGTCTAGTGACCTATGCTATGGAACCAGCAAAAAAACACATGTTAAAAGTATTCTAAGTGCTTTAATACTTGATGGACTTTGGTATTTTTTTCAACCTTATGAACTATGTTACTATGTAATATGCATTAAAACTTAAAGTACAACAACTCCCTCCATAATCCCATTTTAGTAACACCGATTGGCTACTTGAAAACAATGAGGGCACTTTCTGTGCACCCCAGTTCCTGTGTTTTCCCAATTAGTTGAGTTGCTTGGCCAAGTCGGGGGTAGGGCTTTTTTTGGTCACCAATCTTCCATGGTGACCACTTCCAACCAGACATCTCTGAAGAGTAGATGGGTATACCAGGGTCTCAATGTCTTCTGCCAAAGCTGAGCTGGACATCTTTCGATTGTTTAGGGAAGTAAGCGTGATGTGTCTGTTTGTCATGTATCTCTGCCTCAAAGAGACGCAGTAAAGCCTTGTGGTTTTCTCATGGTGTATGACTTGACATTAAACTGTGTTCAGTAACCTCACCTTATTAGTGAGTTTGGCTGTTCCTCACCCAGTTTTATTCCTCCTTCACAGCTTTTTCTGCTAATGATTGTGTTACAAACGACATATTAAATTGAGGATCAATAGCACCTGTTTGATTTTATTGTTTAATCATACCCCTAACTAACTACAAAATACCTGACTTTGTGTAAGTGTACCTAGAAGAATTGATGTGTGGGTGGCCACACCAAATGTTGATTTGATTTAGATTTTATTAAGACACTGAGGCTTCGTATTATGCTATTCTCTTTCTTTAATCCCAACAGCAGCAAAGAGATATAAACAAAAAAATCCAAATAACATCAGCCAATAAGCAGGCAGCGCCTCCAATATCATCACGCCTCCGTGTCATTAATAAAATCATGACGTCATGAGATAGTAAAATCTAGTAATTTTTCTTCTCTTCACTTACTTTACAGTTTGTTAAATGATAAAAAATAAACTAATAGGGTGTCTATTTTTGAAAGCATTCTTACTTTACACCATCTGTTAGATGGGTCACAGAATTGGGCCCTAGAACATCTAAATCCTGATGTAAAAAATGCATTGCGTGGGAAATTTTTTTCTTTTCCTTTTGCATTGAATTATCACCCGTAACATGCTGTGAATTTAATTACACCAACAGTAGAAACAGCATTACTAGCTGTGAATTTAATAGTGTGTATTTCTCATATTTCAGAAGTCTTATAGTTAGACCCAAGGGAATTGCAGCATTTTTAATAAAGCAGGCTGTTAAGTTGGATTCCAAAGCAGTTGATTTGCAAGTTCCTATAAAGGGCCTGGTATTGGTATCCCTTAAGAGTTACCTCCTTATTAAAGTTTAGCTTAACAAAATGAACTTACATACAGTATCCTTATTTCACAAATAAACATATTACTCAAGAGGGAGAAGGAATAGTATGTCTTAGAGCATCTTTATTGTATTGTCTTGTCTTTGTCGATCCATCATTGTGCGATGGGTGGATTGGTTATTCTTCTGCACTAGTAGACCTTAAGAGGTGTATCATAACGAATACTGAAACAGAATACCTTATGGTACACTTGTATATACTCTACTAATGTATAGTGTCTTTAAACTATGTTATAAAATTATCCGCTTTTTAAAAAATCTTTCTGCTACGTTCCTTAGTTTATGAAAATTGTAGCCAACCCATCCTAAACATATAAAGTAATTTGGTGTAAAAATATATATAGATAAAAGGTATACTGTACATGCATATACTTTTTAATGTGTAAATTCCATTACATAGGTTTATATAGTATGTAGGCTTCAATATTGTCAAGTTTTTAGATGGCAGTCACATCAATGCAGCCAAATTAAAAATAAGAGTTAAGTAGTCAAATTTTATCCATTGTTATTTCTTATCTTTCTGGGAAGAATATAGAAAAGTAGGGTCTGGCAATGTATATGGACAAGATAAATCAGATTAGTAACCTTGAAACGAAGCGATAGAAGAAACACTACTGAAAGGAAACCAATTGAGCCGTAATGTGTTAACCAAAGCCACCGGCATTTCTTGACTCGATAATGAAACGTTAATTATAAATACTCAAGTTGCCGGTACCATGGCAATGTGTTCTTCCACATGGCTTACAGAATACTTATGTAATCTGCGCAGCAACCACTGATCTGAATCATTTTCCTATTTTCTTCTCCTTAAGTCATTACAGTCTTTAGCAAATGGCATCTGAATTCCCATAAAATGTCCCTGATTTGTGTTAATTACCGGTAATACCATTAAATAAGGAGTAGTAGATTTTTTTTTAAACTCAGTGATACTTAAAGGAGCAGTGAAGCAAACAAATTGTTGTTTTACTTAGATTGAAGCTACAAAAAATGTCTGCCATTTACACCCATCTGAGCCACTGACATGCTAATTTGCTAGACAGGCTAACATGCCAAATAATTGAAAGGGGATTAGGTTTAAAGACCTAGTGGGACTATTTCTCGATAGAAGATAATGTCATGTACAAAATAAAAAAAAACGATAGTTTAAATACATTGTTTTATACATATGTCTGAGAATGAAGCACCTTAAATGTAACCAGGTGGCATTCAAGCTGATCAGGTGTACAACTCTTATGATGCTCAGCGAGGCACCAAGTTGACATCTATTAATTGGAAGTGGTTATAATAAAATAAAAAAAGGCGTTCCAACATCACCACCTTTGTGAACAGTATAGACTTTAGCCTGGTTTATATGAGGAAGTATTTTTACAGAAAGGTTCAGCTTAAAAAACAGATTTAACTGTGGTGTTTACGATTAAAGCAAGTATAACTATTAGCCATTTTGGCTACACTGTAAAAGAGATGATAAAATTTTATAATATATATATATATCCTTTAAGTAATTTTGTTTAGTATCAATCCTAATTGCTAAATAAGCCTACCGGAACCTTTAATACTGCGTTACTCCAAACTTTTATTTAGTGGACTCCCCCTTTAGACAGAACATGATGGATTACATTTTGTGGGGATTCGGGACTCTAAGCAGAACAAATAATATTAATACCATAATTGCCCCAGGCCTGTCTACAAACCCTCGGCTCAACAACCAGTCACCACTATGTATTAAAAGGCAATAATCGATGCAATGTCCTACATGTCCCAAATAACATGAGCACCAAGGCTAGGCAAATCCATACGCAATTCAGAAACAAGCTGGAAACATTTTGGAGCCAGTTTTCACATCGCTCAAACATTGGTAGCAGTGGTAGAACTGTTTGATTTCATGGCTACCTGGCTTGAATTTATCCAGCCCAGATAAAGACCACCTCCTTGCTACCATAAACGAGAACTCTCCAGGTTTCGCGGGAGCGGGGTCCTGACATGCCTCATTACCCGCCTGTTTCCGGGGGTGTCCCGCGACGTCTGTGGGGCCGACCATGGACGTCAGCAGGCAGTCCTGGCCGCATCCCGCAAGTGTAGGCACCGTGTAGCCAGAGCCTAAAAGTTGGTGTGCTTGTAACAGATTTGATTTCAGAAACCTTAGGTTGTCTAACAATTCTGGCCACTGGCTGCTTCCCCTGTGGCGAGATTGTTAGACAACCGAGGAGTCAGGAAGCTGCGGTTTCTTCTTAAGTTCTTTTTTATATTTTAACGTTTTAAACGCATGTTGGAGTCTATTTTGCCGCTACAATTTGCTGCATACAAATTGATACAGGCATTCTTTTGTCGGCAAACAACCAATAGCTGGCCAACAATATATAGCTATTTTACTCACTCATGCAACATGGATTCCAATAAACACGTAACATCAACCTAGAACTGGAGAAGAATTATGCTGCACACACAAACGGTAACAGAGGCAACCTTGCAAAACATGTAATGTCCTTGCGCAACAAAGCAGACAGATAGGGTACAATATTTTCACTTCCCTAATTCTCTTTAAAACACATATTTGACAGGTAGTATTTCAACCACTTTTTTAACCCCTTAATGACAAAGCCCGTACATGTACGGGCTCAAAATGCATTTTCAATGGGTTTAGGGACCACCCATTGTCCTTAAGGCGCAATGCGCAAAACGCAAACATACGTGTCTTCCAACGAGGCATAAATATAGATTGTGAGCCTGACCACATATTGTGCAAGAATGTGTATATATGTGTGTAATAATATATAACATATATATTATACTATATATATATATATATATATATATACACACACATACACACACACATACACCAATTCTTTGGAATTCAAACAAGAAATCTAGACGTTAAAGCAAGCAGTGTGGAGTACAATAATTCACTGCTCACCTGCAAAAACAGAGAGAAAAAAAAACAGGTCCATTCTGATTCTTTTCATTAAAAGTTTATTATATCTTGTATTTATATACCACCAAAAACTTGTGCAGTGTTTCTTAGAGCACATACATTGAAACTAGAAAACTAGAATTGACAGACTAAGACCATTAGGTAAAGCTTTACAATCTTTATAGTCCATCGTCGCCAAATATTTGCGCAAATTTGGTGGCGCGTAATAAAAATGCTTTTCTGGGAACGGCTGGGACGGGTACTAACATGAGAAAGATAAAAGACTTAACCTGTCAGATTTTGCTATGTTTTATAGGGACGGCTGAAACAAAGGGGATTAGTTTTATATAGGATACCAAGTGTTGTGGTGCAGTTATCAAGCAAGCTCACATTCGCACACACCCCACTAAAAGGCAGATTTGTGCGTCATCACTTTGCAATAGAGACAGCATGAACAAATTAAAATGTTCCAACAAAAGGTATTTGGGGAGATGACACAAACAGCTTAAATGGGCTACAACAAACAAACACTGTATTTTAGGAATACATCATTCTTTACATAAAAGGTGGTTTATTAATCAATGGTAGTTGTCTTTAGCACAGATTCTGAATTGAGGGGGGAAAAACATCCCCCTTTAGCTGTTCAAACATATGTTTTAGTTTTTTTTTTAATATAACAAACTATAGGAAAAGGATGATTGATTAAGATACATTTAGGCAGATCATTTTAGTGCGTAAAATATTCAGCCATTTTTATATTGTTCAGAAGTATATTTACATAGTATGTAAAAAAAAAAATAATGGACAGACTTTCAAAAAACATTTTTTTTAAAAAAAAAAAAAAAAAAAAGAAAAAAAAACAGGAGGAAGAATTATGGGTTCTAAGAGCACATAGCACTATTCATCTTATAGCAAAGTGCCAAATGCCATCTACGATATTCTGGTCTGGCTCAACACAAGATAGGCTTCCTGGAGCTCTCACTCATTCTTCTGGGGGAGCAGCTTCATGAGAGTGTGGGACTAGCCATACAGCGGCAAGGCAAGCTATATATGGGGCAGAGCTAGGCTCAGCCTTACGTAAGCAAGTGGGCGTGGCCAAACACTGCCCAGGGAAAGAAGACAGTGACCTAGGGACACGGAGAAGTGGAGCTTCACGAGGAGACTCTGGATCAATCACAGGATAGTTCCCAGATATGGTAACAACTAGTGGAAGAGTAGCATTGTAAAACACATTCATACATGTACAAAAACAAAAGCTTTGTAGTCTTGTCATACCCCTTGAATATATGTTTTGTACAAAGGGCTGCGTAAATTGTCGGCGCTATATAAATAAAAGATAAGAAGAAGAAGAATACAAAGTTCTCAGACCGCTTACTGAATATTTTCTGGAGATGTAAGGTTATTTATCAACGTGCTAAATTTAGTAGCAGACGAGACGCAGCCAGAGACTGCTGGCGTAGAGAAGGTATAAGAGAAATGTTCCCAGTACAAGAAATATTCCCAAAACATATTTTACCAATGAGTCCAAATATGTCTTCATAGTAAGAAAAAAATCAGGAAGTGCTAAAAATGAGGCATCGTTTGGTTCCAGAACAAAGTATGTCTTCTGTCGTGTGATGGTGTTTGTTCTACACCAGCAATAACTAAATATCTGTCTGTGGGTGGCTATAAAGGCTCATGGCGAATAAACTCCATGATATTTCTGTTGTTGATCACCACAAATTACATTTTAAATAGCAGAAAACAGGGTTTTTAAGGGGCCCGTTAAAAGCTTGCCTTGTAAGCATTATATATATATATATATATATATATATATATATATTATAGTATATTTAATTTTGTCCCTGGAATTTTACTTAGCCTCATGTCCCTTAGTCAAGAACATTTACAGATACACTATGCAAGGTGTGAGTGGGATACCTTGCCATCAAACCTAATTGATGGCATCCCGATCAAGAATACTGTCAAATAATACACAATAATAATTTTACTTCAAGCAATAAACCTAAAAGGAAACTACGCTCAATCCTCTACTCAAAGTGGAAGGGAATTGACATACATTATGATCACGAGCTGCTGCTCTCATTAGCTAATGCGGTTCAGTGTGAAATGAGCTAACTGCTGTTTGTACATGAAAGATGAATCAGTCACAAGTGCCACTGCATAGGGAACCGCTCTATTTTACAGAGAGCTACATTTCCATTTAAATTCACACCTCTGGTGGGTTGACGGAAAAGACAGACTGTATGATTCACTATAGAAACAATATATCTTTGTGTTTCAGGTTGAGTATGAATGGCAAAAAAATGCAGGTCTGTGTGCGACACAAAGACAAAACGGAAAGTCTACTTTGCAATAATAGGGAATATGGTTCCCAATTTAGATGAGCGATCTCTAACTGTGATTGATTAAAAAAGATCAATAAAGTTTATCTATATCACTACTCTCGTTTGTCAATATGAAGAATTTATTAACGCCCCAAAGTGTCAACCTTCAGTTTTGCACTTTTTCATCGTGTGAAAACAGTGCTGGAAACCATACTTGCCAAGTGCCTGTCAGTCCATCTTTTGGGGGATTCTGTGAAAATGGGACACACGATATAAATTTAAGGAGACTTCTCAGTTATCATATACATGAAAA
This sequence comes from Spea multiplicata, assembly GCA_009364415.1. NCBI lineage: Eukaryota > Metazoa > Chordata > Amphibia > Anura > Pelobatidae > Spea > Spea multiplicata. The sequence goes on along the minus strand of VKOC01015166.1, from coordinate 11,434 downwards.
AGTCCATATGAAAGCTGGAGTGTCCCTTTAATGAGGGTGTACTGTTCACTTAATTGCACAACTTTCCACATAAAGAAATTGCCCTATAATAGCCAACGACACATAAGGACAAGATAAGGGTGAAAATCGGTGTTTCAACAGATTTGTGGTGTTGCCCAATAGTTTAACGCTTGTACTCGGCTGCAATTCAGTGAGTTGTATGTATGGTACAGCAACTACCATTAAAAGCCAAGCAACTGAGTTATTCACTAAACCATCAATTGTAGATGTGTCAAGCTATTAAGGGAGGAAATATGAATAGCAAACCTCAGCTAACTTCTCTTGAAAGGAAAAAAAGAGCTGAGTTTGCCACACATAATGCATTTTTATACCTGTGAGATAAAATCATAACCATAAATTACTCAGGCCTTCCTACAAAAAAAAAGATACAAAATACAAACTCTCCTGCAAAAGGTTCACTCCTCTGTGAGTGTGCTCATGAACTACAGTGATACCAACAAGGAGATGATGAGAAGTAGTTAATGGAAACATAAGTTGCGAATGTAATGTAATTTTACGTGTACTTGTCCTCACATCCCAAGACACAACCAGGTTCAAAGATTTTTTATTTCATGTAAACCATAAAAAGAGAACTGCGCTGTCCAAACCAAACGATATGCAGGATCACAATTTTCTTTCTATTGTGTTCTCAAAAAGGAATGCAAGTAACATGAAAAGTACCGCTGACCTCGTAGCTGGCAGGTGTAGGTTAAATATCGCACCCCATGGGGATGTGGCTTAATGCAGAAGGAACATGGCGTTGCTGGGCTTTGCTGCCAAGAGGGTCATGCTCGGCCTTCAATTTGCGAGGGACGGATGATACTACATAGTGATGCCCAACACACAATGATGCCCCAGTCCTGGGCATTGCAAATGTTGCAAAGTACATTTGGGTAGAACAATTATAAAACATTGACTGTATGTGCTACTCAGTTCTGAAAATTGTGCTTTCTTTCTAGTTACACTAAGCATTTTGCTTGGAATGGAAGTGGTCACAGGGGTTGATGACATATCTGGGTACCATCCCCTTCCCACAAACCTCATTCTTTGCGTTATGGCAGAACTTATGAAGTTCTCGTCGTACCTTTAACCATATTATTATTTATTTATTTATTTTACCACAAGGAAAGAAGACAGAAGAGTTATGTTACATAATGGGATAAGCTATTCTTGACCAAACATTCATGAAGCACTTCTTAAAGCTGTTATATACAATGTGTTTCAAAAAGCTGACACTGTGTTTACACAGTATCATACAGTTTCTTTTAAACAGCGTGGCACTAAGAAAACAGAATGTTACAGATCAGCACATAATACAAATAAAATACATTAATAAATACAATAAATAGGCAATAAGGCTGAAATTACTTATTTCCCAAAACTACCCCTTTAAGCAGGCTTCCACGAATGCCATCCTGAAGCACCAACCAGTTGGATGTCTAGGAGAGTGCAATAAACTGCACCGCTGAAAATATAGCAGAACTGTAATGGCATTTCCCCCACACTCCCTTCATTAAAATTACAACAGAGATTAGGTCACTTGCATGTTTAGGGTTGTCAGAGCATTTTAAGGAACAGCCAAAACACCTAAAAACAAGCAAGTAGGGATTGTCACACCTTAATGACACATCTAAGTAGCTCTACACTGTACACAGCGCTGTATGTCAGCACTATAATGAAATAGGGACTATATTAATAAGAAATAACACGTCCAGCCCATAGAAGTCTTATACAACAAGGACTGACGAATTCTGTGATTGAACTCCAGGAAAGCACAGCTTTAATGGCTTCTCAAAACAGTCTGAATTGCAAAATTAGTCAACATTTTGCTGCGGATCATGTGGACCTGAGGTCCTGCAAATTGCATTAATACTGAGCTTTCAATACAACTATGGGTTATAACTTTCTAATGGTGATCTTATAAAGTGTCTAATGGTGATCAATAGTAAGATTTGAGAATAGTACAAACTCTCATTAAACAATACAAACACAAAGTGTACATTTTGGGATTGACTATATATATATATATATATACACTATCCTTTAATATCATAAAAATAAGTGTTCTCAATAACCACAACATTGACTTTGCTAGTCAGATGGGTTTCTACATAATTGGCAAAAGCAGAATATCTTGGTAAAATACCAGAGGCCATGTAAACAAATAACAGTGAGAATGCATAATGAAATATTAGCGATGACTTTAGTGAGATGCTACAGACCAAACACCAATATTAATGTATACACTATTGTTCAAATGTCTGGGGTCAATTTCCTTGTTTTTGAAAGAAATGGACATTTTGGCCATTAAAATATTATTGAATGGATCCGAAATAAAGTATAGATGTTGTTGTAAATGACTATTGTACCTAGAAAGGCTGATTTTTAAGAAAATTTTAGAAAACCCTTTTGCAAATATGTTACACACCCAGAAATTGTCTTTTTAGGTAAGTTACCGCAAAATTTAAACAGTAGTGTAAATGACAGGATACACAACCGGTTATAGTACTGACCAGGTGCATGACTACATGTCAATAGTTATAAGTCAATAACATGAACACTGTGTCACTAAATGTGCAGCTGGCAATAGTTGGCTCTGTGTTTGCATTCTGTCTGTTGACTGCATGTGGTCATATGATTTTATTATTCTGAAGACTCTTTACCTGTGACATTAAGGAAGTGTAAACCATCAGCCTTAGCTGCTATATTTATACTGGATTGCAAGCTCACGAGAGCAAGGCCCTCTCCTACTTTTGTATCAGCTTTGTTATTGTGGGTGGTTTTACATTATTGTACTGACTCTATTGGAACAACGCTATGGAATCTTCTGGCGCTATATAAATATATGTAATATACTGGTTTGTACTGACCGCAGGACGGCAAACGAGTCATTAGGTTTACAGCAGAATATGCAACATTATACATGTTAATTACTGATTGTGTGTGCGCGCATGCATAATAATATGCAATATGACATTAATGCAACATCTCAATCAATAAGCTTTAAATGTGTACTACGTGTGTGTGTGTGTATATATATATGTATATATATATATATATATATACACACACACATATACATATACACACACACATTAGTCCTGATCACAGCAAATTCAGGGTGTGCCCAGCAAATTAAATGATAACATAATTCAAAGCACATCAAGGAAAAATAGTTCAATAAATATACGATGATAAATACTAAAACATAGGTGGGAAAAAGCAATTTAAAAGATAAAAGAAACATAGGTAGTACACACATAAGAAGACTATTTGATGGATGTACATTAACGCACGGACACAAATGGTTAATTTAGTTGATGCACCAGTTGTGTTATGACATCATATAAATTTATAAACCATGTAATCTGGATAAATTAAATATTAGATCTAAAAAGCTTGTTCTAAGCATAAGTACTTTATACTCGGCTATACAATATACGTATTTTATTGTACAAGGTGTAGTCTGATATACAGGTAAACACAAATAATATGGTTGAATAATAGATACATTAGCAGCGTGTATAGGCATAGCTCGGTACTATAGCTTTTATCATAGACACCCCTGTAGACTTTAAGGCTGGTTATTGGGTCATTGGTTTGAGATAGTCGCAGATGACAGTGCTGCTGAGAGAGGAAGTATCTGCATATGTCAGGATTTCTTAGGTTACAAAGACCCCCACTCACCCGCAGAGCTCGCTCGGGGCTCCATTTCCGGTTTGCCCATCGCTGCCGGTAATTCCCGTGATAAAGAGGATAAGTGCTAACGCCGCGGGTCCCCGGGGTCTCATGATGCGGCCGAACACAGAGCAGATTCCCCGAGCAGCTGCACGACCAGCCCAACACGGCATCATGTGACCGTCACATGACAGCACCGCCTGCCATACACCATGTGATCTGCGACTACCTTCCACTTCCGCCTCCCGCGATGAGTGTGCTAACTAAGAAATGGTTCTGTACGATCATTGGTGTATTGCTAATGCTGACCACGAGTTATAATTCATCACTAAAGAACAATGGGATAGGATACAGACAGAGATATTGTACTAGGTGTACTTGTATAACTGTGTTACCTAGTAGACAGCAAAATAACGTTGTATGGCTACTGGGATTTTTAGAATTTAGGTGTTTATGTTGTAGCAGCACAAATAGTGTAGAAACGAAACATAATTGGTAGAAAATATTTGGTAATGAATACAAAATTGATTTTGTATATTTATTTAATATTTATTGGACCCTGGGCCAGCAAGCTTCGCGTTTAACCCCCAGGGGAAGCAGGAAAGCAGCATGGTGACATAGTGTGATGTAACCTAACGTGACCCTGCTGCGTTCCTGCTTCCCCTGGGCAGAAAAAAGAGGCACTGGCGTGAGTACAGGGGTTCGCGAAGAGCCCTTTATACGCAATTTTGAACCGGCAAGAGGAGCAGTAAGGGGGGTATCGTTTGTATGTTTGAATGTGAGCATGGATGTGTAATTGTGTGTGTGTGTGAGCATGTATGTGAGGTGAGATGGAGTGTGTGTTTGAATGTGTAATTTGTGTAAGCGTTTTTACATATGTGTGCCAAAGTGCATGTTGGAAGGGGGGACAAAGAAGGCACAGACAAGTTATTTGGGGGCCCCAGGGGCAATTTTTGCATCAGGTCCCTGAGGTTTCTCGTTACGCCCCTGAAGAGAGATGACTCTCACAGTGTGCAAGCAACATATATATACCTGCGGACCGGAGAATACCGGACGAAGCACCGGTTCTCCTGGTTATGGAAGCGGGTTCCCTTTAAATAATGGGTTTTTCAGCAATGTCTGCAGGAATGCCAACTGACGTTGGTGGGCAGTCCTGGCAGCATCCCACAAGGGAAGGCTACAGTTAGCCAGAGCCCACAAGTTACCAGGTATGAAGATAGAGGTAAGCTGGGGGCCGTTGTTGTTGTTGCAGGCTCATTGCCCCTGACCTTCTTGTGTAACTCCTTTTAACATGTGACCTTTAAAAACCTGTAATGCAATGTCTCTGTGCTATGCGCAATGTCCAGTTAGGGCAAGAAGCACCCATAAAACGATAAATTATACCTTGGGCTAATAGTCCACCATACACTGTATGCTCTCTCTCTTGAAATAACTTAAACACATAAACTGACACTCTAATGTCCGAGGGAGCACCTGAATTTCAATACTGGAAAAATTATCTTTCTACATTGTAATTATTCATTCAGCCTGTAAGCCACTGATAACTAAAAAATATATTTCCATAGTGTTTGTGCAAATTAAGAGCTCCACCTCATGGTCATATCTAGAACATGGTCTGATATAAATATATCTATCCGTAAACACACATACACATACACTGGCCCTGCACTTGACTGCCCTTATACACACCTGCCCGTTAACACGCATATACACATACACTGCCCTTACACACACCAGCTTCCAAACATACAAATACCTACACTGCTCTTACACACAAACTGTGCATACACACTGCCTTTACACACATGCCTGCCCATAAACACACGTATGCACATACACTGCCTTTACACAAGCCTGTCCAGACATACATGTATACACATACACTGCCCCCACACTCGCCTGCCTTTACACACACAAACACACACTGGCTTACAGACACTGCCCATACACATACTCTGCCCATACACACACTAGGGTGACCACATTTTATTTCTGCCATTGAGTGAAGCGCAAAGACTGATTGAACAGCTGAACTGGCAGTTTTCATTATTTAATATTAGATCCTGATGATGATGTATATTAATGCTGACAATATATACTAATATTAGACCCTGCTGACAATTTTATATTGAAATAATTGGACCCTATGCAAGCATTTCTTTGGGCCCCACTCCACACTCCCTAGCATGCAATAATTCCCTCCACTACCACACCATAAAAAATATTTGCCACACTCACTACAAATTAGGGGAAGACTGATTCAGTGCAGTGTTCCCTCCTTTTGACCCTATCGTGACATTGAGAAGTCCTCTCAATCATCCCCAGAATCTTTGTCCCCTTATTCACTAAGCCATACCTCTCTTTTACTTACTCCCTGTAGTTCAGGTATAGATCAAATAAACACATAAAACAGCACTTGCATGTATAGATCAACTGAATAAGACATACAAACCCCAAATTTGCAGGTATACATAAATAATGTATGGAAACATTGCAGGTACAGATCAACACATGAACATACAAACCCAGCTTTATATATATAGATCAACTGAATAAGACATACACACCCAATATTTGCAGGTATACATAAATAATGTATGGAAACATTGCAAGTACAGATCAACACATGAACATACAAACCCAGCTTTGCATGTATAGATCAACTGAAATTCTCATGTGAACGCAGCATTTAAGGTACAGATCAAATAAACAGAATCAGACATACAAATCTTGTATTTGCAGGTATACAATGATAATGCATGGAAACATAGCATTGATCAATAGAACACAAAAACCCAGCATTGCAGGTATAGATCATCTGGAAATCACATGTTAACTCAGCATTGCGTGTATAGACAAAATAAAAAACACACAGAAACAGCTTTGCAGGTATTGATAAACTGAATAAGACATACTAACCCTGTATCTACAGGTATACCTAAATAATGCATGGAAGCATAACATAGCAAGTATGAGCCAGCTTTGCAGGTATAGATCAATTGGAATTCACAAAAAAAACTTAGCATGAAAGGTATAGATAAAATCCCCTAAATTACAGGTATACCTCACAGATTGCACACCCCAAAGCCAGCCCTGGCGTCCACACTGCCCACACAGAACCTGACCAGCACCCAGATTACACACATAGGACTTGCCATCGTTGTCCCCAAACATCCCATCATGAGTTAACTTTGTCCCCAAACAGCCCGCCCTGTGCCATCTTGGTCCCCAAGGCTCAAACACCCTGCTTGTGTGATCTTTGCCTTTCTATTATACATATATGATACATACAAAACATTTTACAGTCACTCACTAATTCACACTTTCATTCACATAATTCATTCACACAATTTATTCTTTCACTCATTCACACTATTCATCCACACATTAATTCCTTCTTTCTCACTCAATTTCTTATGACCCCCTTTCTCTCTAGCTACCTCTCCTCCCTTTTCTACACCCCCTTTTTCTTACTATCTACCCCCTCTCCTCCCTTCTCACGATCTACTATCACTATTTATCTATCTATCTATCTGTCTATCTATAAATATATATATATACAGTCCTTAAAACCCTTTCCCCCATGTCTTACCTTTCTCATCATCCTGCATCATACAATAGCTCCCTAATCACTCTGCGCTGGCTATTGATGCAATGCGCCGGGGTGATGTCATATCCCTGCACTCTGCATCATTAGCAAATTAGGGAGCATGGAAGTCGAGGTCTGAATTGACAGACCTAATGTTGGGCTGGTTAGAGGGGGATTGTTATGGGGCTCATGGGGACCAGCCCCAACATTCCCCTGGTACCCGATCGCACATGCAGTGCACGTGCAGTGTTAACCCATTTAATGCCATTGTCTTTTGGTAGGCACTGCTGAAGCTGTCTGCCTACAGGTCCAGACAGACCAGCAAGAGTGAGGAAGAGCCTCCATGAGCCTTTGATTGGTCCAACAGGACAGCTACACGTCCTGTGGTCACATCACAGCTACAGCTTCAGGGCCAGAAGAAACAGTCTTTGGTCCCCACACGAGTGTGAGGACTAGCCCTGACCCTCTTGTGCTGCCTGATCGCTCCACGAGAGTGATTGTGCAGTGTTAACCGCCTTCAATTACACTGTCAAGTCTAGTATGCAAGGAAGGAGAGACACCAAAAACAACATTTAAAAAATGCCCCCAAACTCAGGGTTGGAGAGACACCAAAAAAAAAAGCCACCAACCAAGAGAAGGAGCGATACGAAAAACAATTAAAAAATTGCCCCAAAACCCAGGGAAGAAACTTCAGCAAAACCTGAATCTGGATATTTATCCTGATAGCTGCAAGAAATGTGAAGAAGTAGAAGAAAAAACCTCAACATGACTAATACATGCGGGGCATTGCTATACTCGGGAAGTGTTTCTGAATACTAATCAATAACTTTTTTTTTCCTTCACATATCCATTTAAAAAAAAATAATTGTACAACTGTAGGCATACACCAATCAGCCATAATATTATAACCACCTGCCAAAACAGCCCTGACCCGTCAAGGCATGGACTCCACTAGACCTCTGAAAGTGTGCTGTGGTATCTGGCACCCATATGTAAGCAGCAGATCCTTTAAGTCCTGTAAGTTGCAAGGTGAGGCCTCTATGGATGCATCCTGGTGCCATGTGTTCTCCAAATAAGCACACCCACCCGGCCATCTACGTGATGTAAAAGAAAATGTGATTCATCAGACCAGGCCTCGTTCTTCCATTGCTCTGTGGTCCAGTTCTTATGCTCGTGTGCCCATTGTAGGCGTTTTCGCCCCTGACTGGTCTGCAAATACATAGCCCCATGCACAACAAACTGAGATGCTGTGTGTTCTGACACCTTTCTATCAGAGCCAGCATGAAGTTTTTCATCAATTTGAGCTACAGTAGCTGATCTGTTGGATTTGACCACATGGGCCAGCCTTTGCTCACCGATGAGCATGGGCTGCCCATCACCCTGGCCCTGGTTTACTGCTTTTCCATTCTTGGACTACATTTGATACTGACCAATGCAATTCTGACAATTCTAGTTTTGGTATATCCTTTCAATTTATGTATTGTAAGAAGCACTGCGTAAATTGTTTGCACTATGAATGCTAATGATTGCTAGAATGCTAATGATTTAAGAACTATTTGTTAAATCCTGTTTTAGCACCCTAAGCTAATTTGTGTTTATGTTTTCAGTTCCACGTCTGCAAACTTGTTATATTACCAGCCTAGGTGTGAATAGCAGGATAGCTTTACATTACAAGAGCAAGCACAACAGTGTAATTAGCCAATTAGTACCTTAGGTGTAAGCTCTGGGTCTGGATACCATTAATGAGTGAACACCAATCTTTACCTTGGTATTAATTTCCAGCTAGAGTAGGACTTTGGGTCTCTTTATGTTTCTCAGGGGTAATCAGACTTCACCACTGCAATTTTTGAAGAGGCTTAATTGGATTACCTGAATCTAACACACCGCAACCTTTGTTAAATGTTCTGATGGTTCAAGCCACTGAACCATGAATAATCTGCCTATTTGCCACAGATAGGGAGCCAGTTCCAGAAAGACTAAGCCCGATATAGCCTGGGGAAAAGAAGAGAGAGGGAGATATGATAGAAGCTGTCATAAGAGGACTACTCATTGGTAAAAGATGGTAAAATCATCTTCCTACCATCAATTGACATTTTTGTAGCAGTACTAGGTGTAGCTCTAATAGCCATCAAAACTAAAGGCAACTTAACTTCCCATTCCTTACCAGACTCTTTCACATACTTTTTGGGTATTTTAACTATGGACTGGTTGTAACGCTCTACCCCTCCACTAGGGGCAGAACGGTAGGTGATATGTAGCTTGCACCTTACACCTATGATCTTCCACATTTTTGTCATCATTTCACTTGTGAAATGACTTCAACGATCTGACTCGATCCTTTGAGGAAGGTCAAATCTGGAAAATGCATGATTAATTAATAATGCGGCACACACAGAACGAGTGTTCTCTCTACATGGAATACATTCTACCTATTTTGTGAACATACATGTAAGCATATACTAGTTACCGCTTGAGGATCTAGTTACAGGTCCTATGAAATCAATTTGTATATCAGACCAAGGTAGACATTCCCCATTTCTGAGGTGGTTCACGATGGGCTTGAGCATGAGGTTGGAATTGCGAACAAATCAAACATCCTCGACAATAGGTTTGCACATCTCTTAGCATATGTGGCCAGCAGGCATAATCACACAGTATCTCATAGGGGATCTTATCCACACGATGACCAGAAGTGGGTGCATATGCAAAATTAAACCTCTAAAAGTAATAGGAACCATCCATTATTGTATACCATGTTTAGATGTTCTGATCAGCACTTTATCCATCAAACTGAATTGGACTTTATGTCACATTAAGATTCATAAGTCCTCATTATATTTACAATCATCATCAGTGATAGGATTGGCAGTAGGATCTTTTAGATACTCATAGAACCAACCAATAATTGGGTCGTTCTTTTGACTACAGTAGTGATTAAATCCTTGTTAGGAAATTCTAGGGCAATCTTAAGGTCCACTTCATTTCTAGCTTGCTGTCTAGTTATTGCTTCAATATGAAGTCTTCCAGTAAGATCATCAATGTTAAAAAGATCTCTAGTGAAAGCTGCCTGTTTTGCTTATGAGTTAGTCAAGTCACTACCTTCTTTATCGATACTTTGTATCTTAGAATGACTTTTGGTTTTTCTGGTTTTAAATGGTTAACCCAATTTTGTTTACCAGTTCATCAATTTTACCATGCTTGACAGGTTTATTGTTATTTCCCAGCATTTGGTTACATTTCCAGCTAGGTAGATATTTGACAAAAGTGTTGCAAACTGTGATAACAAATTCTTTAATACCATATTCAATTGCCATTGAATATGAGACGTCCAGGGGACCATCTACTTTGAGGACCATCTATGTATATACATAATAGTGATCGACAATATTTCTTGTCATAAACTTTATACGGCAAAATCAATTGTCCCTTGAAATCATCTCTGGTGGAGTTACTAACCAGGGGTGGAGCAGCATAATCATCTAGAGCACTACATGCGAATCCATCTGTGCGGGGTAGCCAACTGAGGAGATGCTCCTAGATGATTCTTCATGACTGCCTGAAAGGGAGGTTTGAGGATGAAATCATACCCTCCCCTCCCTTCATTCTTCAAATGAGTTTGCAACTACTCAACCAGGTGTCTCCTTCTACAAGTTCCCCGTCACGACGTAATGTCAGAAAGCCCTGGATCCACAGATACACACTACGCTACACAGCTCCTGCCCCTGGACGTCTCACGTTAGAACGCTCCTATACACATAAATAACGAACAGGACACCATACAGAAACACACAGACATTTTAACTTGATTTTGATTTTTACGGACACATCTAGATCTGCTAGCATATGCAATAACCTTGTTCGTTTTGTGATACAAAACTGCACTTATGCTTAAATTAGTAAACCCTGTTTCCAGATAGAAAGGCTTACCTGCTTCTGGATATGCTAAGCAGGGTACGTGAGTGAGTTTCCTCTAGGGCTGCAACTAACAATTATTTTCATAATCGATTAGTTGGCTGATTATTTTTTCGATTAATTGGATACAAAAATTTAAATTTTTCATTTACTTAAAATTTTTCATTTATTTAAAAATTTAATAAAATAACGTAGGATGTTACAAACAAACAGCAG
>VKOC01015164.1:0-46340 GCA_009364415.1 Spea multiplicata | reverse complement strand
TGGGAAGGCAATGTAACCGGCCGGTGCGTGCTGATGCCGCCGGCCGGCTCTGCTTTAACACTTTTTTTTTATTATTTATATGGTAAGCTGGATCTGCTTGCCATATAAAGTAAAAAAAAAGTTTTAAAGCTGAGCCGGCCGGCGGCATCAGCACGCACCGGCCGGTTACATTACCTTCCCAGCAGTCTGACGGCTGCATAGTGATGGGAGCTGCGTGAGGGGTGAAAGGTCCGTGCGAGGGGGCGGAGCTTTCACCCCTCACACTGCTCCCATCACTAGACGGCCATGGCACACGGCTGCTGGGTGCTGATGCAGGCCGGCCGCATCAGCACCCAGCGGCCGCTTTGATTAGATTTCGGGCAGCCTGGGGGGCAATTGCCCCCCTGCCCAGCCCGCCCCTGGCTCCGAGGGAGGCCTTTAATGCCATGTGCAGCCGCTCAGCGGCTGTCTTCATGGTTAGTCTGCCGGCCGCCCAGCCCACGGATCTTCCGGCCCACCGGGAAATTTCCCGGTATCCCGGTGGGCCAGTCCGGCTCTGCTAGGGGTCGGTTTTCTGTTTCTTTTGTCCAGTGTTGCATTTGTTTGTTTGTTATGCAGTTGAATGGATGAACAGCAAAATTTGTCAAGAAAACGCATTCAAACAAAAATGTGCAGGTCTAGTTTAATTAGTTTATTCATCTAGTAGTCTTGGGACCCCTAAAAAAATCCTTAAAATTTATAATGTTTTAGAATTTTGGGGAATTTTGTACATTGTAGGTATTTTATTACACAATGTTTTCCTCCTTACAGTATATCAAGGATCATGTTTTCACCGCATTATACTGTGACCCTTTTGTGTTTTCGGAATATATCACAAATGTATGAATTATAAGTAAAAAAACCAAAATGAAATTAGTAAATTATATGAAATAATAGTCATACTTTGTCAGAGATGATCATCGTTTTCCAATACCGACAAGAACATATGGCTTCTGCACAGAATACTGCACGGTTTGAAAAGAAGGGAATGAGCTTTTGTAATAACCTCATTTGTTACATAATGTGTAGGAATGATGAGAATGTTTCACCAAATCTTTGCATATCTCTTGCATTTTGATAAAATGGAACACTTTGTCCATCTTACATTCTCTCTCTATCTTTCAGCTTTGCTCGGATGAATAATCGTCTTTAAGGAATGTGCATCATATATTGTGAATTCTGCTGAATCACTTACTGTATATATATATGTGAACAAGGTTACATACATTCCATCTTCAGTTTATGATCTTATAGATTTAAATATATTTTAATAAGATGCAAGTCCCCCCCAAGCCGTAATATATATTATATATACCATTATGTATACCATGGAAGTTGAGCCTTTTACTACAGAGTTTTATCAACAAACCAGGTGATAGGAAACAAAGACAGACACATGCTTGGTTCATGGCAGACATTTTTAGAGTTACATCCATTTTTTTTTTTTTTTTAAATAATACTAAATAGATCTCCTAGGATAAAAAATTGTTACAATGAACCATATCCCATTTACAAAGACCCACAATAATGTGTACTAAAATATTCACTTGACTTTATATACACATGCCTATAAACACACACATTCATGCTTGCCCTTACACACAAACATGCCAGCATACACTTGCCCTTACAGATCCACGTACCTTCACTCAAACACTTTAAAAACAAACACATTTTCTCTCGTTTTTTTTCCTTTCTTCCCTTTCTTCGTTTCTTTTTCTTCTCCTTCCATGTCCTCTATACCTGTTGCTATTTTAGTTTCAGTGGGTGCTTGGACAACATATTTTTTTTATTTTTAATGTTTATGGGAAAGTCCATCCCTTTTCCCAGTAATTTAAAATTACCTTGTGTTGACCTGACCTATCATACTGTTTTAGGTATATAGAGTAAAGAAGAGGCAGATCAGGTGAGTATGGGGAACTGTCGGCCGGTAGTCCATTGGGCACTTGCCCTTTGTGCCAGATGGACAATCTGAGCCTGGCCTCCATAATTAATGTTCTATTTTGATGTGCTCACTCCCCTATTTGGGCCCAAGCGTTAGTAAAAGGGCATGCTAAGTACTATTTTCACTTGAGTAAACTAGTTTCTAGCAAAGCCATGTGCAATTTAGTGAACCTATAAATTATAGAATGGAATAAAAACATTGTTATGTTGTTTTACTTTCTTCCTTTATTGTGATGGGCAATATTATTTTAGCTGTTGTATAACAATAAATGTCTCACTTCATGTGTTTTAACTACAGTATATTAGTGAAATCCATCCTCTGACCACCTTTTGGTTTTCAAAGAACTGCAGTAAGTGATTTGCACAAATAATAGGGGTGCGTCTTATGAAGCAAGACTTTTAGTATATGGAATGTATTACGCAACATTCTATATATGAAACAAATATATATGTAATGTTTTTAGCCTCCAGTTCCTCAATTTATTTTGTATTGAGTGGTCCATGTCCACGTAAAATCAGTACACATAGTACAATATTATTTCTTAAACCTAAACTGGATAACACAAGTATTTTACATTATATATCCAATGTAAGAATAATAGACACCAAGAATAAAAAATAGATTCATGCCGACACCTGTTTAATCTCGCGCTGTACAGTATTAGAAGAGATTTATAAGGTTCTAATTAGCGGTGAGTGGGAGTTTTGTCCTAAGAACTTGCTGTGTGGGTCTGGCTGTTCTTGTGGTTATTAAAGACAAAATTTGTGCATGATTTATTTTTGGCATGAAGGAAGCTTAGAAAATTGAACTTAACAAATCACCAAAGTGCAGAAAGGTGAAGAAGAGCAAATTAACATCATATTTTGTGTCTGTAAAACTTAAGCCAAGTTGACAAGAAGAATGTATCAATTTAATACAATGCTTTTAAAGTATTGGGGATTACAACCACGCAGTTGCATTTAAAAAGCCAACCGTATCATCCCAGGAATTCTGAGGATGAGATGGTGAGCCATCAGCTTTGAGGGGCAGGAAGAATGGCTATGCTATGTTGGGGGCATTGCGCTGCAGGCCCGTTTGGCTTCACATCACTCTCAACACTCTTGGTGATGAGACCCAGCAACCAGCGGCCATGCCCAGACCTTCTAATGCCCCTGAGAGAGTTCCTAGATCGTTTGTCTAACCCACTAATTCTGGTTTTAGTCTACAACTCCCATGAATTTTAGCACAAAAAACAATGTGACTCTGATTTGAATAACGTCGCAATCCCCATCATGACTTTATGTAGACCAAACAACAAATTTTGAAGATATTTTCCGATTCTTTCACCCAAGAAATTGCTCTTCCATACTGAGGCTTCAGAAAACTCTTTGTTTCTTTCTCCAAGACCTGTTATGTCCAAGTAAGACTTTTTTAGTCAAGTGTATAAAATTCCTTCCATTCCTGAGACAAAAAGTGCATAACACGAAAGTAGTTAAAAATCATACTCAATCTTTTAAAATCTGTAGAAAAAAATTTGGATAGAAAGGATTTCATGGAGTCACTTATTCCATAAGGATATTGCAACATCAAATGCAGTTTTTATTGTGAATTGACAACAAAAGAGACACTCCAAAAGAGAAAAGAGACTAATACCAGGTTGAAGGCCCTTTGATCCTCTACCTCCTCTGCCTTATTGACTTAAACATACTGAGGAAATAAGGAACATTTGCCAAATCTATGGACGATTTCTAGAGCACCAAAATTCTCTTCCTACTCTGCAAAAGAGTTTTAATGAGCCAGAGTCTGATATCAAAGTTCCTTCACATAGGCATATAAACTCCTGCATATCACACTAATATAAAATATATATATATTATATATATATATAATATATACATATATATATATATACTATACTCCTCGGGAAGGAAGAGACCCTCGCTCCCTAGTTCACCTTGGGTGGCAAAGAAAAATAGTTGTGAACAATAGTGCACAATTGTAAAACAAACAAAAATCTGCATTTTAATTCAAAGAGTTCACATCAATATATAATTTAAAAAACAGAGTGATTCCAAGAAGCAAGAAACCCCAAAACAAACAACATAAAAAGCAGAAACTTAACATTTGATGAATATATGCTTTTGTTTATATAATTATCCAGGGGTGATTATCAGAACCTTTAATCTAATTTTAGAGGACTGCTTACATGTTTTGTTTTCAGCCCAAACAGGAAGAAACCAAACAACTCACAACCTGGCTATGCAGATGTTAATTTGTTATTTTTATTTACTTGAAATAGCTATATAATTGGACTCTCATTGCCTTTGTATGTATCCTTCCAGATACCATTCAGTCCATTTAAATGAAACTAAAAACATTGCGATTAGGCAGGAAATCCCTAAAACAGATCACAGACCCTTGCCCACATGCTCTTTAAATACAGTAAATCACTCCTTTCACCCATGGCATTTAACTTATCATTTGAATGGGTTGTATTTGTGTTATAAGCTCAATGCCGGCTTATGAAACATGTAATTTAGTTGTCATTAGACCAAAATAAGATAGAACATAGTTATATGTTATAGGTACAAAAAAAAAACAATAGATACAAGATAATGCCTTGGAAACATATGGTATGAAGAAATAGGTTCATTTTAACCCCTTAAGGACAATGGGCGGTCCTTAAACCCATTGAAAACAATGCATTTTGAGCTCGTACATGTACACGCTTTGTCATTAAGGGGTTAAAATGCTGCAGAACAACCCATTCAACAATAATACCCACCATTAATAAATGGTATTCTTAACCTGACATGCCACCTTTTCATCTTGTAGAATGTACCTATGGAAGTTGCCCGTAAATTTAGCATTTATATTGTGTTTTTATTTAACATTGGTGTAGTATGTTAGAGTGATACGTTAAGAAAACTACGGACCCACTTTTGGGTTAAAAGTTCTAAAAAGAAATAATGTTTGTATTATTACACCAAAAATTCTAATTTATAATCTATCCTCGGCCAGTAATAATTATATTTTTCAACACTGAAATTTAGCAAGATCAGTTCTTTTTTAAACCTTCTTTTGAAATTAAATGAATAAATAATTCTTTCAGATGTATTGTTTATATCTGTACAATGACATCATATTACACTGATATCACACATGCCGTTTTAAAGGGACAGTTTAATGTGCATACGCATGGGAGTCTTGGGAAATACCCCCATCATGGCAAGTGATGCCTTTGGCCGAACGCGTCTCCTGTACGGCATTTAGCTAGCCGTACACTTGCAAGGGGAGAATCACAAACATTTAAAGGGACTAGTCAGCTATCATAAGTATATGTGGTGACTGAAGCGTTCCTTTAAAAAACTTTACGTTTTTATGCTTTTAGCAGAAGAAAAAAAATCATGTTTGTGAAGTAGTGCTATATTGTACCACTTGTTTAAACAGTAGGAAATGTTATTTTTCAATTGGAATCTCACATTTTCTGCATGCAAAAGAAAATTTCTGCTTCAGGGCATTTACTGGCATCAATAAATAAAGCAACCTTTCTGACGTTAGTGTTTTACCAGGAATTTCCGGTTTTGCTTGAAAATGCTTCGAAAATCGCTCTGTGTATCATAATGGAAATTTACCTGGATAGTTACAAGATCATTTTTACAATGCAACGGGTCAGAGTCTTGCCTGCTGAAAGCTTCATTTAACCTCCAAACTCTGCAATAACTCTCACAAAAGCTATGGCTGTCATCATAGGGAAGAACAAATCTGCAAAAGATAAAGATTATCATAACCTTAGATGGTAAGATTATCATGAGAAGTGTTATGCTTTATTGACCAAATTTACTTTTGTGGATTGTAGCCAGGTCATGCAACGGCAGTGATCATTTGTAGGCAGAAGGACCCCAGTACCTGTGATGAGTAAGGACTCTTCAAGGTCAATAAACCTAAACTTAGGTGCAGCTGCAATCTATGCCTGGCCCTCAGCACCTACCTGCCAATTTCTCCTCTTCTTTATACCTTCTGTGTTGAGCAACGTGACCTGACTTCTTATACCATCACTCTGCCTCAGAATGATGTCCTGGACCTTTCATATTATTTAGGCTGTTTCGGCTAGACATAAACCTGGCTACAAGGGAGTCTGCTGACCTCTCCATTTGGCTCACTGAGTCGTGTGGAGCCCCAGTTATGCCACCCTAGGCCTAGGATATGCCACTGTTCATACTAGTCATACTAGTCAACAGAGCTCATACTAGTATAGGTTTAACAGTCCTTTCCATACATAGATGTAAACACTAAAATTCCCCTCTGTGCTATACGTTCTATCAGACCCAGCGATGGTATCACAGATGTCCTCATGGTCCTCATGGTCAGTCATCACATAGTGTAAGGGGAAATGCCAAATATCTGTGGGATCGTAATGCCACTTGATGCTGTGTCCATGTTACCTGGGGATATAAATTAAGCCATGATATGCTTAACCCATGTGAGGTACCCAATGAGTGTTTTGTTGTATACAACTCACTGCACAAATACAGTGGTCAAAAATCTTCAAGAAAGCAGGCAAAAGAGATTTGTGCATGGGGAGAGATAAAAAGTGCTGAAAGAAACCATAAATATGACATAACTGATAAACATAGTTTCGGGAGAGATGCTTGGAAAGCAAGTACAGCTTACTGATCTCTCCTACATATATTTTGCCACAAACTTTGCTTCAGTATTTAACACCCGGTAATACTCAGATATGATGCCAAAAATGCTACTCAACACCCCTGCACCGAGTAACAATTAATTGAGGCATTCTAGGTATGGAACACAGGATAATACTTTGATCAAGACGTCAAGAACTCTTGGACTAATCCAGGTAACATGGTAATAGAAAAATCATTGTGTTATTCTACGCAGTTCTGCACATAAAAACATGTTTATGGCTGTAGTGGTATTTAATAACCGTAGAATCGTAGTATGAAACTAATTAAGACCCATTTTTGTAAGTCAGCATAAATGTATCAGATAAAGTGAATGATAAATGAAGCTGTTATCTTAATGTCCCATAGCCTGTCAATTAACAGATAAGACAATCAATCAGGTAAGTATGCATAATATATCACAAAAGTCAACTTTATGGCATGTGTTGTCATGAGGAACCCAGTATTTCATTACATTTCTTGTAAACCTAATGTCCGTTTTATGTTTTGTTAAGACTTGTAATAGCTGGCACTTCTACTTTAACTTCATACATGACTGTTCTTTCCTGATTTTAAATCTTCATCATCAATATATTTTAGCACATTTTGGAAGATTATTTTACTTATTTCAATTGAGCCGGGTGACATGGATTGTATCCCTTTGATTTTCTCATTCATCACAATTATCACAGGAGAGATTTTTCATTTCCCTTTATCTTGCAGCATAGTTATATTGTTACATTGACCAGATTACTAATAGAAAACAAGAAATACACAATTCTCTAGTAAGCGACATTTTTTGGATTATTACAGATAAGGGAGATATGGATTTGCACCTTTTGGTTTACACGTGTCATCATTGGAATACTGACAAAAACAAAAACAAGAAACCAAGAAAAGTTGTTAGGTTTGTTAAAGATCCAGGCCTACAGCTAAAGACAACAATTGGAAAACTGTCGGCCTGCTCTTTTTTCTTCTCTAACCAACATTTTTTCTTTTCTCCTCATTCACCTTGTCTTTACGATTCTCCTCTTTTTGGAACTCCACGAACAATCTCTAAACTCCCCCAATTGTGGTTATAAAATTATAACTACTCCGGGTTTTATCTTGCATCGTCTATTGCATCCTTCTCCAGCCTACCTTCTCTTTTCTCAATTGCTCCAAACCTGATTCCAAAGTGTCCTCTCTCTTATGCCCTATCTTATATTTCTCTACAGGCTCTACATTTTGACAATTAGTACCTTGCTGCTTTCTACCCTATCCCTGAAACTGTTGTAAGACCCTCACATTTGTCTACCTCTCTGAGGATATGAGGGGGGGCTCATCACTAGTGGTACAATTCTGGCAGGTAACATCTGTGCAGCCATCAGTGCTCTTAACCCATATAGGCTGTGTAACCCTTGTTAGGCTTGTTAAAGGACTCTTCAACCTTAAGGACTGGCCAGGGGCGTAACTAGAAGCCTCAGGGCCCCGGTGCGAGAATCTGTTAATGGCCCCCACCCCCCAACCCAATCTTCCCCCTTCTCAACAATCACCACTAGCCCCTTCTCACACCAATCTATCCCCCCTCTCACATATTCTATCCCCCGTCCTCAACACAATTCTATCCTCCCTCTCACACTATCTATCCCCTCTCATACTCACATATACTATCTATCCCCCTCTCACCAACAATCTATCCCCTCTCACACTATCTATCCCCTCTCCAGTTATCTATCCCCCCTCTCACACCAATCTATCCTCTTTCTCACACAATCTAATCCCCTCTCACACTATCAATCCCTCTCAACAATCTTATCGCCCCTGCGCTCACACTATTGATCCCCTCTCTCACACTATCTATGATGCCGGCACCCGGGACAGACGCCTCACGCTCCCAACACTGCAGTCGGGGCAGCGCTGAGGCAGGCTGAGGCAGTCTGCGGCAACGGCAGGGAGCAGAGGAGACAGAAGGGCGCCGAGTAGTTGCTGAAAACGACCGCTCAGGACCCCTTGGGCCCCCCTGAATGGCAGAACTCCAGGGCCCGGTCACAGTTGTGACCCCTGGTAGTTCCGCCACTGGGACTGGCAAGGAGCCAGATTCTTTTGTCATTCTATTTGTAACATTTCCATAATTTCTGATATTTACATCTGTTTAGCACTCATGTAGCATTATGCCTTGTAAGTAGTGTATGATTTTCTTAGTGCGGCAGAATGCTGTATGATACCACTTTATACATAAGAATAATGATCACAATAATGATAGCATGAAATCAGGTCCATCTATACTGTGCCTAAATAGTTCATTGTTATTTGCTTGCCTGATTCGTGTATTTGGTAAAAGCACACCAATGAAGTTAAGTATGTTTACCTCAAACCCATGATTATTTTTTTCCATCTCAAATTTGTAAGACTGTAACAATTATTTTACCCTGTAAGTTGAGCATGTACAGTCGTCAGAAGTATTAATACTGAATGACGAATGATTACTAATCAACTGCTCACTGACTAGATTAGTTGATACTAGCTCATTACAAAAAATTGCTTTCTTGTGACTTTTTCTTAGGGATCAGTAAAGCACAAGGCTTGCGTACCTAATGTTTTTGATTTAGTAAACTCAATGATGATGTGAAGTTGCGCACTCCCAGTGCTTCCTGCTTTCAGGCAGGGTTAATTATCAAACCCAATTATTAAAACTGTGTGCGTAAAAAAGTATATATATATATAAAGTAACTTTTTTTTAAATTCTTTTTTAATAAAAATGGTGTATAACGCTAATAAGGGAACTGTCACGGTCATGATAGCTTCATGATAGCCTGACTTGAATTTTGTTTGGGTGGTAGATAATTTAAATGTTAACCTCATTAAAGCTGAGATCTGTGTCTCAGATTGACAGAGCCAGAATTATTAAATGAATCCCTTATCCTTACCCCACAAAAGGCTGTCTAAACCAATCAATAACAATCAGCAACTCAATAATAGGGAGAGCAAAGGAGCAAAATGATCACACAGATACTGAGATAAGGTAGAAATGATACCTGTTGCCCATACATATAAGGTGTAAACACAGTTATGTGGGCTAACAAAGTCTATTTAAAATGATGACATCATTAATACACCTTAAACTATACTGGTACAGTGATCCCTGCTCTTGTGAGTTTACAATTTTTTGGTGGTTTAGAGGAAAGTGACACAGTAGGAGAGATCGGTTTGTGTGAGGATGAGTTGATGAGTTGTAGTGAGGGTGATATGGAGAACTTTGAGTTGATCTTGCACGTGGGCATGGCAGATGGCTTCTTTAGGAGGGTATTAGGAGGGAAGGCTGTGTGCTTCTCAGAAGAGGTGGGTTTTTAGATATTTATTTCTAGAAGGTATAGAGAGCCAACGGATTGACTGGCAGAGTTAAGCAGCAGATAAAGCATTGTTGAGCATAGATTGGAGTGGTGAGAGTGGGTGGCTAATTCGTAAAGAGTCACAATAATCCAGACAGCATTTCACAATTTAATGGATTAGTATTTTATTTATTTCTTGTGTGAAATTTGAGAGATGTTTGAGTATGATGAGTTACTGGATATGAGGAATGAGGGAGAAAGCCGAGTCAAGTGTGACACTAAGGCAGCGAACATGGTCTGTTGGGATGGATTATGGAAATGTCAGCAGTGACTGAAATGCCAGGAATTGTGAATAGAAGCGATGGTGGAATAACCAGAACCTCAGATTTGGAAATGTTAAGTTTCAGGTAATCGGACACCATCCATGGTGAAATGCTAGAAAGACAGTAGGTGGGGAGAGTTAAAAGAAAGGGTGAATGGTCAGGAGAGGTAATCTAAAGTAGGGTGCCATCAATGTATAGGTGGTAGTGGAAACCAAAGGAAGATGTTAGTTATCAAAGGCAGGAGGGAGGAACAAGTTCCAGGGAAGGAGACGCTAAAGGTATGGTCATATACTGTTGGTATGATTTAATCCAGGATATAGACGTGTCAGGAATGCTATGAGCTTGAATTGTCTGCAGAAGGAAAGGGTGATCAACGGTGCCAAAGGCTGGAGAGAGGTCCAAGAGTATAAGCAGGGAGAACTAATCTTTTGTTTTAACAGGCAATAGATCAGTCGAAATAATGAGGGATGTTTGTGTAGAGTATAGAGAGTTAAACGAGAGAACATTAGGTGAGAAAACAACAGGTCACTTGAGAAGTAGGGGAAAAGATCGGTAAATCACAGTGGCACCCATGGCAAATGGTGAGAAAAGGCAGAGTGACAACATTTTTGACAACAGGAAATCATGAGTATACTAGAGGGCCCTAAATAGCACGTATCTGCCATCAAAAGCTATGTTTCAATAGGCTATTTCTCTAAACAAATACAGGATTTGTAAATCTTCTGTAAATCCATTGAGATCTTATTGTGGTTTTAATATTTTTAATAATGTAACTTTCTTTACAAAATATAAAATCATTAGCGTTATGTATGCTGACCAATAGATGGCGCTAGGCTTGTGTTATTGCATAACCTAGGTCTCTTCTCCATGTGAGTGACCATGTATTTGTGTTCTAGGTTAGACAGTAGAGGGTCACATTGAAAGCACTATTCTACATTGACTTTTAAAAGGCACTTTAGAAAAACAAAAAACAGGACTTATTTCATGAAATCATATGCTATAAAGAATATCTCCTGTGAGCAGCACCTAACATTTTAAAACAGTGTAGCACCATGCAAAATGGGTAGATCATTCCTTCGCTATGTCCACTTAAGATAACAGTGGTGCATTTTGCCCTGATGGCTCAAGTCGATATACCTGTATGAGTGGTGGTCTGGCTTCTGCACCTCTGTCCCAGGCTTTGTTTAAAAGCTGTCTAGCAGAGCACACATGAGATCTGGCCTAACACTAAAATTATTATTATTTTTCTGTGTTCCCCAACGTTAGTAGGAACCGCCCACTGACGGCTGTCCTGTCTACCCATTGTACAGCCCTACGAAATATGAAGGTGCTATATAAAACAATACATAATAACAATAATAATAAATTGTGTTATGTGTCCCTGCGTTGAGTATATGCAAGAGCGGGGTGGGCTGGTGCTCCAACAGCCTTATAAAATCTAGACCAGGACTTTAGCTCACCTGGACTAATTAAGAGGGGATAAAAGGACTGGACTAATTAGGAGGGGATAAAAGGACCAGCCTGGTGTCATTCAGAAGATGTTGTAACCCAAGCCAAGAAAGCTGCTGGCCACAAACTGTCTGCATTGTTTTGTTTGGTTACAGTTTTTTGTTGAGAAGCGGGAAAACCACCCCAGCCTAGAGAGAAAAAAATGTTTCTTTTGCCAAGACCACGTTGAATAAAATAAAAGAAAAAACGTACCCCAGAAAGGAACATCTTAATCAATGGAGATATGGCGACAGAGAACAACAGGAAACAACCTAATACCACTGGAATCCACCTCTGTCTACAATCATTCACAAGCAATTTAACTTCAGGTATTAATTCAGGAGGTACGGAGAAGAAGTATGTAGAGCTTAGAATGCTGGAAGAGTGATCTGAAATTAGATATTGTCTCTGACTGCATCGCCTTTGTTTTGGTCTTGCAAGTGTTAAATAATATATTTTTTTTCAGCCGAGTAAATAAAATACACAGCAGGTTGCTTCTCATTGATAAGGAGATAAAGTTGATTTATCACACGATTCTGCTGGGGATTTGCAAGTCATAAATGGTCCATGAACCTTAGAGACAATCCACAGATGACCTAAATCTTGACCTTAGTTTTACCTTAAAGATCCTGCCTCTCTTCCTCACTTTACATGTTTTCAATACACTTTTTTTTATCCAAAAGTAAACATGCCTGGTCCTTTTTGATCTTTAGTTCAAGTTGTTCTGTCAAGTCAGGGTCTGGTAGACATCTGTTCTTCTCTCTAACGTTGTATTTCTTTCCTTTTTTTGTTTGTATATTTTTTTTGTTTTTCAGTCCTCCTCCCAGTCTACTGTGCGTGATTATCTTCTATGGCCATTCTGTTACTGCCCCGTTGTCCTTTACGTGAAGTATAAATAAAGGGTAACAGAGTTACATAATTGAATGGTACAGCAGAAATCAGGACTAAACAGAAAAACACAGGGAGAAACAGTAAAATCTGCTCAGACACTCGAGGTTAATAATAGAGAACACAAAATGTTTGTTTATTATTATCCTTCAGTTTCCTTGTGGACATTTTTTGAAATGTATCTGTTTTTAACATTTTCTGCCACCACAATACATGGATTCTTTTTTGGGGTAATTTTTCTTTTTTTTTTTTTTTTTTTTTTTACTGCACTTAATTAGCTTTTTCAATAATAAGAATTTTTAACTTTTACAGGTGTCTCTTGGCATAAGACAAACACTGGCACTCATGCTTAAATAAATGTAAGAAAAAAATGAAAGGCTTTGTTGACTGGTCACAGCAGTATAATGCAGATTATAAACAGAACTTGATAATGCATTCAGATCCTGGAAATAAATGGAACATAATGAAATATCAAGAGAGCGTGGCATAGATGATGAGGCTACCATGAAGCCTCCTTCTACCAGTACCCTATGAAAAATAGTGATCAAGGCACATGCCCAGTCTTACTGCGTTCATGCATTGATTGCTGATGGCCTCTGAGTCGAATTAACCTGAGTTGGCTAGTTGGAATTGTTGCTTAACATAAAACAAAGGTTGTGTAACCCTGATTGAGGGTATGGATCTTAAGGGGCCCAAGTTAATCAGATGGTTTCTCTACAATGGACGCCAAATGTAAGTGTTATTAATGGTGTCTTTGATCCTTGACTATTTTACTGCTAGTGAAGTATGAAGTATGTACTGTATTGAAGGTTGCAGTACGGCCTAGGGGTTGACTTAATAGAGAATGCAACTAAAGCTTTAGAAATTTACCATAAAAACTGTAGATTTTAACTGTTCTTCTATTTGGTGGCAGTATCAGATTTTCTGATGAATTCTACAGGAAACATTTGACATACAACTTGCCAAAATTCAGCAGGCATTTGAGTACTTTATATGTCGGTGCTTCTCCTTATTAGAACAGTATGAGAGCACTCTCGAGTTATGCCCCAGCTTATCAAATCAGATCTATGCTCCCTTGTGTCTAGCTGGTGAATAAAGGACATGAATAAAAGGAAATGAGATAACGATGATCTGGCCTAATGAACGACGGTGCAATCTGCCATTGAATCTTTAGGACTTAAAATGTGTTGATGATATCCACTGATCAGTACTTTACCTATGATCACTGACTTCCCAAAATACAGTAGGACATTTTTCATACTATATGTTTGACTTAGACCTTCCTTTTTGTGGAATCTTTTATAGTTCATTGTCACACTTATTATACAACGTTAAGGATCATAAAAAATGTTCATAAAAAATGTTAAAAAATATTTTCACTTTATTGCTGGATAACTGAAATATACATCTTATATCTTTTATAATTATATTAAAATATAATATATATAAAATCTTATATATATAATATAAAAAATCATAGCAAAGTAGGTTTCTCAACTTTATCTGATTTTCTTTTCTATGATTCTTCAAACAAGAAACCTAAGGCAAGAGAACATGTTTATTCCAAACAATTCCACTTTGCCAAAGAAGAAAATATTTTTTACTGGAACACTGTAGCTCTCGTGTTTTTTGTTGTTTGGTATTTGTTTTGAATTGGCTCCCATTAAACAAGTTTTAGAAACCATCAGCTCATTTTAACACGTTAAGCACCAGAAGCATTAGCAATACTTTGATAGTGGTTCTGGCACGCAGATGGTTAACTGTAACAATAGAACTGCCAAGCTTTTCATGATAAATATCAAATGTGAATTAAAATAGTTGTTTACTGTAAAAAAACTAAAATTCCCGTAAAACATGAATAATATACACAAGACCATCACAACTAAACCATTAGCTCAGGTCTTTGAAAATTTACCTGAGCTGGACTTATTTGAAACCTAAAAAATGGTAAGACATGCCATACTGATGCTTGCGAGGACCAAAATTCTTGACTTGGCTCCTGCTCTTACTCTTCCACTCTTGACCATCTCGCTAATTCCCAAGTCCTAGTAATAAGAATGTTGCAGTTCATAATTTTTTTTACCTGCAACTATGTGAATAGGGCGCCACATAAAACTTCTGACAGGACAAAATGTAGTACAAATAAATCACATTTTATCATTTTTTTAATAATGAAAATATCCTCAATAAAGCATTGTACCCTTATTTTTACATCCATGCACCCATATACTTATTATACCATGCACAATAATTACACGTGTTAAGAAACTATAAAGTTTCTTATCTTTTACCTAAGCCTTCTCTACATCAACCATATGTACAAAAAAGGCTTAAAAAATAGCCAGAAAAAAAAAAGAATTGTAGTAAAGTGATAGGCAAGCCCATATGTATATGAGAGTGTAAGTGGAACCTGAACAAACTTGTCAGAATTGATCCTTTATTTCCCACAAATAAGAATAGGATTTTTTAACAATTTGTTAGGCAACAAATATTATTTTTCCTGAACATCTTGCCAAGTCTTTATCTGCAGACGTTACATCATCTGGGAGACACCATTGGCCTTGTAAAACAACCTGTGTGTTCTATGCTGAGTGGAAGGGTGTCTCAGGAGAAGACATCAGTGTGTTTTCCATCAGCATCACTATCCCTCTAACCCCTCTGCTATCTTATTGGTCATACAAGCTTTCCAATCTTCATTCTTAGGTTTTCTTTATAGCATTGCATTTTTCATAATAAATGTTTTTTTTGAATATTACGGGTTTCCCCACCCAGGCACGGCCGATATGTTCCAACAACAATGATTGAAAGTTAGATTAAGGAAGCGCTATATTCAGTGAGTCATTAGAAAAAGAAGAGTAGTATATGATGTTGACTCTTCTTTATGCAGAAAACTATGTCAGTCGTTGAATGACCCAAATCATACTAAACTTACACGCACACTGAAGTCACCCCCCTAAAGCAAAAGCACAACATACCAATAATATAATCAGGTAATGCTGCTAGGGAGAAGTGACTAGGTGGCATCACTAGGGTGGCTCCTGGGGCTGAAGCCCTGAATGTCAGCTCCATAACCCCAAATCTGGAGACTCTGGGCCTAAAGCAGGGGGCCTCCAAACTATAGCTGGCCCAATATGGCCCGCAGTAATGTCAGCTGCCTCTGATAGGTCCCCTTACCAGGGGCCAGTCTTGAGGCTGGCCATCCAAAATGTGTGCGGCTGTGGCCCTAGCCGCAGCTGTTATAGAGATCTGTGCCAATCGAAGCAGACATCTCCCTTCCACTGTGCGTCTGCCAGTCAGTGCCTCACCTGATATGAGGTCATACTAAGAGCGGCGCTGGCGGCAGACTTCTACACCAAGAGCGCACCATGAACCTGGAGGCAGATCTTCAGACAGACTGAGACACTCAGATATATATATATGTATAAAATCAGAGAGAAAATAAGCATTGTAAGTAATACTAGACAATATTTTATTTAGGACTTCTTCCCACACAGGTACTTGAACAGCAACCATGACTTAAAAATATATTTTTCAGTAAATTCTTTTTTCCTGACGCTTCCATAATGACCCCACTGTTTTCATCTGCTGGTGAATTGCTTTCTGAGGCTTCATCTAAGTAAAGACCATGAAAGCAACATTACATGGGGTTCAAAATAATACTCAATCCAAGATAGATATTCCTCTGGCCAATGGCCAAATCTTTGAAAAAGCCCTTTATTTTACACGGTTGATTTAATTAATGTTTTTGCTTTAATCGCCATTTATACTTACTCAGAGGCCATTTTATCAGTTATTATCAATAATATTGATTATATTAAATATTCCATATATACTATACATGTTTAAACAGTGCCAAACAGTTGTAACATTCAGTGCCAATTTTTATCAAGGGGATCTGCACACATTTTTTATGGCTAGTTAGCTTATTTGAACCTACTTCTTCAATTACTTTGATCTAAAAAGTGATTTGAAATTAAAAAAGCAGTCATTTGAAGACATTTTCTAAACTTGAGCAGTTAGCACTTTATTGCTTACTTTGTTTAACAGCGTGCCTTGGGAGCTGAATTGCTTATTCGTCAGTATTGTTTTAGTTAAAATATTTATTATTCTTTGTTTTTCATTAGTCTAGTTTTAGATGACTCATTAAATCAAGCACACTAGTTTTAATAAATGAATCTCTTAGAACTTTAATGTCTTCAAATTACATAATTCAATTTCATTTATAACATTTTCATTTCAATTTTCTTTTTGTGCGCCATAATAGTAACATTCCCTCGAACTACTTTTATTTTAATTTAATATTATGGAAACAATAGCAAACAACTATTTAAATGTTAAAAGTTATACTTACATCTTGGTACCTCGTTATCTTTTTTCCTTCGTGCTAAGCTTTAATTTTCTGATAGGGGAAGGATAAAAATACATTTTCAAAAATATTATGCTGTTTACTTATTCAAAACAGTTGTAGTTGTTGCGCAATGTTTTTAGGCAGCTGCATATTAGCCATTAGTATGTTTTCTAGTACTCTTATCATATCTACTCGAGAAGTAGCTTGACTCTTTTCCATACTGCCTTGTGGTATACAATGGAATGGCTCCCCTAGCACAGGGGCGTCCAACCTGCTGCCCTCCAGCAGGACTACTAAGGGGCTAGCTGAGGAGGATGGGAGATGTAGTCCTGCAGCAGCTGGAGGGCCGCAGGTTGGACGCCCCTGCCCTAGCAGGACATTCCGACTAATGAATGTCTAAGGAGGAAATTACTTTATTGTCATTGTCATAAAGAATCAGCTCAGTGTGGTGCTGGAGCCGGGAAAGTCATCCCAAATATCACATGACTGACATCAATGGCAGCCTCCAGGTCTACAGATAAAGGACGCTTATTGGAAGAAATTGAATTAAAACAAGGTTTTTGTCAGCGCTGACCTACATTACTGTATCGGGCACTGTATTTTATGCTCAATGATGTAAGGGGCATTAATTGCACCCAGAGGTAGATTATCTGCTAGAAATCCTTGGGTCTTGCCTAATCCTCACCAATGAAACAAATCTGTTGAACAATAAAACAGTCAATGTCTACACCAGAGGGTTCAAACTCCAGGCCTTGAAGGCCATAACCAGGTCTGGATGTCCCACTGATGAGCAATAGCAGCTCACAGTGCCGGCCCTACAATGGAGCCGACAGGGGCAACTGCCGGCTTGTAATGCTGAGCGCAGGAAGTAATGTCAATTTCCTGCGCTCAGCATTACAAGCCGGCACCGTGGCAGAGCAGGGAGACTCACCGCAGGACTGTTTAAAGGCAAGTACCGGGGGGGGGGTAGATAATGGCGTCAGCAAAGTTTAAAATGACGCCCCCCCCTGCGGCGTCGGCGGGGGGGGCTGTGCGTCATTTTAAACTTCGCCCCAGGTGGCGTTAAGTCTTCGGCCGGCCCTGGCAGCTCAACCAAAATGGTTTGAACGGAACAAATCACTAGTTTTTGAAGCAAGAAGTTAGCTAAATGCCTGGTCTGCTTGTGCCCCTTGAGGCCTGGAGTTTAACACTCCTAATTCTACACATAATACATAATAACTTAATAATAATGTGCGTATTAAAATATCTCCATATGTCCTGGCACCGCACGGATCGGTACTGTCAAATAATGCATGTATCCGTTTGGCTAATGTATATACTATTGCTACAGCAATTATGCTTTATTTTTATCGCATATTTGTTACATGCAAGCTTTGTTTGGAAAACTGGCAAATCTAAGGGAACTTGACGTTACAAGAAAAGAAGTAACAGGTTAATACATGCCATGAGAAAAAAAAAAGCAGTAGATGTTTTATACTGGATGGAGTTTATAGAATGTAATCGAATATTTGGAATAAAGCATTGCCTAAAGAGTAACATTTGTTCGTGTTTTTTCTTATTTTGCATTCGCAGCAAAATAAGACATCTGTCTGTTTTCTCATTTCACTAAGGTCAATGGAAAAGGGCATCTGACAGAGAAAGATACAATCTCCCTCGTAACCAGTATCCAGGAAACAAATTGATTACAGAGCCCTCTCCCATTTTTGCCCCGTAGCACTTAAAGACCATGTAAAGCAAAAAAAAAAAAAAAGAAAGAAATCTATATATGATAGAAAATCAACAACACTCACCCTAAACTGAACTTATTATGAAACGGTTAAAAACAAAACAAAACGAGTGCCAGTTGCAAGTACTATGAACGAAAGTTAAAGGGAAGTTTGCTTTTTAAGGAACTCGTTTCAACGCCTTGCCGTTGGTTATTTTAGTTATCAGTGAACAGAATAGTAACTTATGTGCAGGATCACTGATAGCCCAACATTTTTGGATCATCAATGTACATTTTGCAGGGAAAGTGTGCGAACAGCGAGACAAGTCCCAGCACCTTATATGGAGTATAATGGGATGGCGCCCATGGCTGCTTAATGTAAGTGGAACATGATTTGATGCCACGGCACCACCTAGAACCGTTATATATCATCCCATGGTGAGGTGGATGTGAAGAATGTCGTTGAGTGTGGCATGTGTATAACTTTAGGTGATTATGGTCAGGGACACAGCAGATATGCTTCAGAGGTTAAATGGGCCAGCGAGGAGAAGGGCTGTGAACCCGTGTCACAATTAACGAGAGTTGTATATTACCGAACTGTGTAATGCTTAAATAAAACCAGTTCCCAAAATCAAGAAAGAATTCACTTTAGAACCTGTTTAGTTTTGATGTCCGTATACAGAACTGGAATCCAGTGTGACAGTGTGAACAACACTCACAACCTCATGGGCACTGTGGTTAGGTTTCCTTTAGTCTTCTTGGTTGTGATGAACATGCAGCGAGAATACGGGCATTACCCTAGGAAATATTCTAGGCCTATGACTCTTTAAACGCTATTTTGTTTTTTTTTTTATATTTCAGTTTAATCAGAAAATTGCACTTCCAAATCTGATACATCATAAAATGGGCAATGGGCGCATTAACATTATTCACATATCTAGCTGGGTTGGTAATCACAAAAGCTCCCCAATTTATACTAGATAAAGTATAGACAATTTCATCAACATTCTTATTGTGTGCAACAGAAGCGAATTGGTTTACAATATATTTCAAACCGAAGCATTCTATAGCTCCCTAGATTGTAATGAAAAAAATTAGTATAGAATTAATAACAAAACATTTGGCTTTAAAAATACATAACATGCACATAGAAAGAACCGCATAAGACTATAAGCTTGCTTTATACAGTGTGTATGTACTGAGATCAGCTTATGGGGATGCCTAAGAACCAAAACACCAACCAGGAATAGGGGCATGGGTGAGAAAGCTAGGTCTGGTCATCTGGCAAATCAGGCAAATGGTCTCTAATCCCAAGTATAAGAGCATAGCCTACAGCAATGCATATACAAGAGCTGGCCGCAGTATCATAGTAACTTTTCTTCACCAGCCCGGACCTGGCAGAGTCATACTTCAGGCTTAAGCTTGGCTGAAGGTCACACTTACTCCTTTAGCTGTAGTCGTAGTTTACCAACGGTTGGAGAAAAATGATATCATCGCAAACGACAAATCTCAAATTATATGTGAGCTTGAGCAACCTGCTCTGTTATGAAGTCTTTAGACCAGTGCCTTATACTGTATTTTAATTACAATTCAACATACAAACAATAGGATCCTTATTATGGGCACCATTATACTATCAGTGCATTCTATAAATGTGCTTTGAATAGGAGTGGATAGTTCCCTGAATGTGCTGTCTACGTGATATGATTAAGGATGCCTTATTACTGGGCCATTTGTCTCAACCTCTCCCGTGGGTTGAATTTTACCAGTCCTCCCCTGTCCTCTCTCCTTCAGCAAGGCAGCCTAGAGGATCACAACAACACCTGATAAGGACTTGGACTGATAAGAGAGAATCTGTTTTTTGATTGTACATCTAGAGGAAGGCTTAAAAAATGTCAGCTAGATGTCCTGGTAGATAGAGCCGTACCCTACAGCTAGCTCGTTGTCCTCACAATGATTGAACTGCCTGTGGGAGCCACTGAGTGAAAATGTGAAATGTAGAAATTGTTGGCAGGTATGAGCCAGCTGGGCCACCTAGTATTACACAGTCCAGCATTATAGAGAAACCATAGTTAAAACAGCATTATCTATATCAGGGATCCCCAAACTCGGCCCTCCAGCTGCTGCAGGACTACATCTCCCATAATGCTCCTTCAGCTAAGGGGCTGGCTGAGGAGTATGGGAGATGTAGTCCTGCAGCAGCTGGAGGGCCGAGTTTGGAGATCCCTGATCTATATTATGAAAGGGGAGATTGTAAGATTCACAAAAAAGACAGAAAAAAGTAATTTCTACATTTCTGGTGTATTGATCATTAAGTATTGGGATAGTAAATCTGGATCGCTTTTCCAAATATATTGTCTGCCTACATTGTTATTTGCTCAATCAAATCAGTCTTCTTTTAGCTTTATTTGGCAATGAACACCAAAAGAACTCTCCATTCAACCTGCACCCAAAGCCTGGCTCACCCTCGGCCAACACGAACCAGGCCTCGATTAACATGAGAGTGATGTGACATACCCCTTGCACATCTGTGTAAAAAATGAATAGTGCCCCCTTGAGAAAAGAAGGCCAGGTTTGTCTGCTTTAGGGCAAAACGGCTTCCGGGGCCAGCCCTTTGTGTTAAATATTTTTTTTAAAAAAAGTATGGTAGGTAGGGGACATGCTGAAAGTCGGAGGAACATGTCTAAGATTGGCAGGTCTGCTTTACCTAGTCTGCTAAATGGGAAAGATATGTCATACAATGTAGAACTAACTTAAGTTGAGCTGTATTTTTCCTTTTATGTACATATTTTTTATAATTGTGTGTACTGTCCCAGCAATTTAACATCTATGCCAAAGCATGTCTAAATCCTCCAAATTATCAAGTCCCATAGGTTCTCCATGGCCTGTATGAAGAAGTGATTAATCATATTTTAACTTAGCCTGACAGCATCCAGCTTTGGAGAATGATATCTGATCTGGATTCTTCACTCATTTTAAGTAGAACTTCCCGAGTGCTCAAATGTGGAAAACATTGCCCAGGAAACGGTCAGACCATGGATTTTATCAGGGAAGTGTCACAACCGGTTTATTTACATAGTAAGAGCAAGAATCTCCAATCCCCAAGAACCCATAAGAGCATATGATGTCAGACAATCCTTACAATAGCGCAAGTGCATCAATCTGTGTTAAGTCACTCTGACAGATCCATCTGTGTTCATGTGAGGATATCCTCGTAATCTTCACTTATGGGACATCAAATTGGTTAGTAGCATAAATACATCACTTGATCCCTTGTTTGTGTGAATAAACAGCTATTGTGGCTGTCAGCGTTCCAATAAATAGAGGATCTTGATTTTTTGATGTTAAGGGAAATGGGCACTATCTGCATATTAGCACCATCCTGTGGCCACACATTTGGGGACGATAGCTCGAATTCTAAGACTTTTACATTGGATTTCAGTCAATAGTACATTTGGATAGGGACGTGTTTAAATATGCTGAACTTCATTTTTTTTTTAGTTTTACATACATGTGGCTTTTGTACAAAAAAAGTATTTCTAGTGCAAAGTTTGAAAAGTGGTCTTGTCACCCTAGCAACTGGTGGAATGATCATACTTATTGGACCTTTCTACTTGTTGGTGTGATAATGTTTGTTGCCCCATTGCCTTTTTTCTGGGGGACATATAAGTGATGAGCAGTAGTTGCAGGACTACCTTGTACACAACCAGTGAATAAAAAAAATCCTATTTCTCTTTTAGAATATTAAGTAGATCGTTTTGGGTGAATATTTGTATACGTCCTTCGTAATTGTTTTTCTCTCTGTTTTCTGCCGGTTTTGTAGCCTACGTCTACCGTACTGTAGCAGGGGTTAATAAACTTAATAGGGGAATCTGTAGGATCGCGCCAGGATTTAAAGGTACGTAAGGGCGACTCTATTGGTCGCCGGCAGGGGGCTCGTCTAGCATCAACCAATGAAGGGCAACTGCTCTTCATTGGTTGAGGCCAGATGACCCCCCTGCCGGCGACCAATAGAGTTGCTCTTACAGACCTTTAAATCCTGGCGCGATCCTACAGATTCCTGTATTAACCCATGCTATACCACAGAAGATCTAAGGCTAGAGGCAAAGACTTGTATGTGGGGAAGGAACCAGGGAGATTAGCTAGGAGATATTTAGGAAGAATCTTCGTTTCTTTGTGTTGTGCATCTTCCCGTACATTTTTCCACCACATTAGTTTGTTTGTTGTTCGGTTTGAACAATGAAAACGTTGCACAAGTCTAGTATTTGGGCAGTACCATCGGAAATCCGAAGCACCATGAACATTCCGCTTGCACCATTTTTCACCAGATTTTTCTACACAAATCCACCCCACCGTGTACTTTGTATGATATTCTGAAATTCATGCAGCTTTATTTATGTTACTCTATATCCTACATAATTCTACATATCAGAAGACAGCTGATGGCAACAACTTGACACATAGTTGAATGAAGAATTTAACAGAGATCTGGAAGGAACCAGGTATTGTGTTGTTGCCTTTCCGCTCCACGGCTCTAGAATAATCATTTGCTGCCTGGTATGCAGTAACACTCATATAGTACTTTGTCTGTCATCACTGATTAGTCTATATGTAACTGGCCAGCTAGGTATATAATAGTTCTAGGAGTGTTCTTGCACTCTACTCGATTATGACATGGCTTTAAAATTACAATATGTTGATGTTTTAAAAACCACAATGTAACAATTTTTTTGCTCTCCCACTACTTTTCTGGTTGTTAAAGTCATCGGTTTAACCCTCTTCTTGACCAAGAATATGTTGACCCTCAAAGCATAAAGTCTGGAGCTTTTTTTAGCATTCTTTGTTTGTTCAACCACAATCCAATTACTCATCATTTCTCATAAAAAGCTATCACTTAGTGTCAATAAACTCATAAATAAAGGTAAAGGAAATTATGTATTTTCACAATTGCATCTGTGATATTGTTTATTTTGAAACCCACTAATCTGCATAAGTTTTTGCACTACAGTGAGAATGGTATGGTCCATTTACAGTATGGTGTTCTTTTAAAGTTATTTAATTGCGTCTTTTGGGCTTTCTTAAGAGAGGCCTGGTTATTTTTTCATTTTTTTTCTTCTTCAGCCATATCAAAGGAATACTTGTCAAAAATACTTAAGTTGGATGTGTTGGCTTTTCATCATAGGCATTGCAAGATGTTGTACGGTTATTGAGAATACTATGATGATCCATGAAGAATTCCTCCTAGAGTTGGATTATCTGAATGAAGATGGAAGGATGATGTGCTGTTTTGTCTCTCCCACATAAATCCTGTGTATCGTTAATGTGATACCATATAATTTTATTTCCTAAGCCCTACTCACATTGATTTGGCATATGATCCAGACTTAAATACTTGGATCCAGTAGAAAGCAAACGCATAATGTTAGAAGGGATTTTTGGTTTGTTTTTGGACATGTATTAAAACAGATTTCTTTTGTGTTTGCATGAGTTACATCTTGTTGATTTTTTTTCCCTTAGAGCATAGTTTCAATTCCATGTCATAATCCTGTTCAGTATTTTTAATCTTCGGATACTCGCCAATAGAAACATCATCAGATTTCACAGAGTGCTTGGTGCGCACTGTTTGCTTTGCTGTATGTACATATAGGTGATATACAGTGTATATATAATATATATATATATATATATATAATAAAAGTAAATATATATTTATTTAATATTATTATATATTAAAAAAGGAAAGCACACCCTAAAAAGCATTCATATTTTGAAGGGATGCTTAATTGACCGATATGGACATACAACAAAGCAAAGAATCAGTACATATACATTCTTTTCTATAACATTTGAACATTTGTTATGCATTTAGCTTTTAATCTTTTCAGGAAACCGTTGTTTTTGCACAGGAAGATATATCCACCAACTGATTGACTGATGCCTTAGGCTACTCCATAATATTCCAATTAGGATTCAGCACTACAATTATTGCCAATTAGATCCACAGGTATTCTTTTATGACGTTATTTAAAAAAAAACTGTCAACACATTCTGTAAATTATATATTGGTTAATATAGTGAGGGAATTTAATCATGCATGGGGTAAACATATGGCTATATTAAGGACAAGACCAAGAATCAAGTGAGATTTGAGGTTAAATAGCATTAAAAATACGCGCAGACTAGATGGGACAAATGGTTCTTATTTGCAGTCATATTTTGTTCCTATAGCCAAAGGTATTTTTTCCGTTAATTTTAAAGTGTCAACAATTTGCAGCTTATTGTTACATTAACTTTTATTCGCAATTCAGGTTTAGGTGTTGTTGTAATATCTTCTTTTCACAACGTATGTGTGTCTACATGCAGTATATTGTTCCTTATGGAACTAAACACAAATGGCAGAGACCCACCACATCAAGCTGGGCTGTGTAACATATGGGCTCACCAATCTGGAACACAAGACACCGACAGAGAAAGATTATGGCAATGCCTTCCCAGTCACAAAGTTTATTGAAAAGTAAAAAGCTACATTTACGGGGACCACATAGTTCCACTGTTAATGCATTTTGTACCAAAATCTTTCATAAGATTTATATGAGTTGTCATCTAGTAGGAAGAAATGAATGAGCCGCTTTTACAATTCTTGTTTTATTTGAAAGGTAACTTCGGAGGGCAGTTGTAACTTTACTTATTACCTTCAACTGAAGACTGTATACTGAACTGTTCTGATGCTGCTGCTTCAACAATGAATATCTAAGGAGCTGCAGCGTGTTGGTCACTCATAAATAATAATTCCATCACTCATAAATAATAATTCCATCACTCATAAATAATAATTCCACCACTCATAAATAATAATTCCATCACTCATAAATAATAATTCCACCACTCATAAATAATAATTCCATTTTTGTGCCCATATGGTAAATGTCATATATATACTGTATATATATATGTTCCTGTAAACCCTTCTTTTCTTTGCAAACGATCGCCTGCTTACTTGTATTCATGTCCAGATTCACGACAATTTACTTGGATTTCTATTCTTTATTCTCAATTGCTCTTTCTTTGGTTTCTAACTTTCCTTTGAAATATTTATACCTGAAGTCATTAGCTTTACCTCCAGTGCAAAGCCACAAAGAAGCATGCAGACAAAGGAGCAGATACCGGTGAAGGGGCCTCTGTGTGTGCGACACTGTGGAAATGTAATATGTACACACCAGGTGTTTTACTGGAAGGAATTTGACCCATTCCGTTCTAACGCTGTACAGTTTCTGTTTGCACAGAAAGCATCCTGCCCGGAGGAACGAAGATAAAGGCTCCTACTATCCAGACTGCGCTAATGCACCCCATTAGACCGTACATATACAGAAGTATTAAAGGTATTATTCATGTATCCCGTTCCAAAAGGTTATGGATTTGTCATGGTTTTTCCCCTTACGTTTATAGATTAATTGCAATTATTTTATTAAAGCTAAATGAAGCACTTATTCTGAGAATCTCCGATAAATGCACAATCCATAATTAATTATTGGCTTTTCTGCAGTAGGAGACATATCTGATTTATTCCACTGACCTATAGCCTGGGAAAAAAGAAACATTGTGCCTATTAAGTACAACAATATGTAAACACACAATGATGGAAGTTATCATAAATATTTATATAGATACTATATGGACGTATATGTATGGACTATATGTATTGGGACACCTGATCATTACACCAACAGGGACTTTTATGACATCACATTCTAGATACATAGACATTAATATGTAGTTGTTCCCCCTTTGCAGCTATAACAGAATCCACTCTTCTTGGAAGAGTTTACACAAGATTTTGGTGTTTCTGTGGGATTTTTCCATTCATCCAGTAGAACATTTGTGAGGTCTGGCACTGATGTTGGTCGAGAAGGCCTGGCTCCCAATCTCCATTCTAGTTCATCCCAAAGGTGTTTGATGGGGTTGAGGTCTGGTCTCCGTGCCACCAGTCAAGTTCTTCCACAACAAACTCATCCAACCAAGTTAAGAGCTTCCCTGTAAATTCATTACATATTTTAGACCCTAAAAGAAAATGTCAGAACTTGTGATTTTTTAAAATCAATTTATTGCTAAATTTGGATTAGATTTAGAAATAAAGAGCGCTATGTAATCTGCTACTGCTATATAAATAATTGTCATGTAGTAAGTACAGTAATTGGTAAATAAATCAATCTGTTTAATGGATTGATAAGTAAATGCATCAAATAATTGATGTTTAATAAATATTTTACATTAAACAGCAAATTGTTAAAATAAAGTAAGCAAGTTCATGTAGTAAAGCATCCTTATAAATCTGGAATATATACCTGTAATGGAACTCACTGGACTTTCTGTAGGAGATTAATTAGCTGCAGTTGCAACCACTGGGTGGAAATAAATCACAATCTTCCTTGTGTTTGATTGCCCTTGCATGGGGTCACACGACATTGCATCACCCAGTAAATAGCACCTGCTTCTACTCCAGTTATTAAGGACATCATCACTTCTTATTATAAAGTGAGACCTGAGACTTTTGTTTTCAAGTGCTAGTGTGCACTTGGATTTAAGCAGTGCCTGAGTGCAATGCACCCGGTGCGCCAACCTCAGTGATGCCCCCGGTGCTGCATGTGAAACCCTATCTGCCAGGAAGCAATTCTTAATCACCATGAGGGTACTTGGATTTAATGAGTCCTGCATTATGAGACTCCAAATAATAGAATATAACTTCAAAAGAATATACTGTTACAATAATTTCTATGACATAAACCATAAAAGAAAATATGATGAGCTTCCATATCACATGCTAGCAGATTTCGCATTGTTGTGCAAATATATGTACCTTACAACTGTGAAACACACGTTTCCATCTTTAAAACATTGGAATAGTTTTGGATGTAGAAGATTTGTTAAATAAATGTCTTAGACTGGATATATTGGCCCTAACATATGAAACCAAGAACAGAGTTGGTTCCTTGTGGATGTTTTGTGGTTCCTGAGTTTCTGGATATCATTAAAAGAGCTATGAGGGACAATCAAGATGCCCTACTTGGTATTTTAACATTTTAAACATTTCAAAATCCCAGTACTCACACAAGTATGGTTTTACCAAAACAGAGTAGTTTTCATGGGTCTAATGTAAAAGGCTAGAAACTGGGATTTTGTTGCAGCAGGACTTAGTTGATGGGTCATCTGTGGATTCAAAAAGGCAAGTAAACAAGCCTATAATTACAATAATCCTTGCTGATGTTGATGCCCGTTATTAATACTGCATTTTACTGTGACTTTTTAATGTGACTGTGGCAGATCTGGCACTTCGAGGCCAATGGCAGCCCAATGGTATACATGTGGCTGGATATGACTGGCCACACGTTACGCTTTTATGCTCATGTAGCATGTAGCCAGTGTATACAGCCAGTGGCCACAGTATGGAGCCACAGATGTGCGGTAAGAGGTGCTTATGGAGCGACGTTGGGCAGTGGCACCACCAGGCATTTGGGTGTTGGCCAAATGGCCAGTCCAGGCCTGACCTGACTGGTTTGGCATTACCAAGCCCTTGATAGGGTTCCCTTGTCAGAGCTCCAGTTGTGCGATGCAGTAGAAACCCTGATGATGTACAAATATGATAAATATGTACTGGCTAGAACTTGTCTGGCGCTCTCAGGGTAGTTTAATCTGTGTTATTTCACATACAAAATATACTGGCTTGTCACATAAAATAATTTTTCTTCATTATGTGTACAGAGAATCAGCCCTTGACGGAAAATATTTATTGTATCACAGGCTTGACAGATCTAACAAAGGCAGAGGAGACTCTAATTAAGATCACTTTGCAGCTTTTTTCTGTGTCTAAACACTTTTTAATCCGAAAGCAAAATGAAGAACGCTTGATATTAAACATTCCGTGAGGGACCGCATTAGGTTCTTGCATTTTTGCCACACATGAAGTAGACAACCGAACCAGATAGTTTGGGAGGATTATACAAAACAAAATACAATAAAAAAAGAAGTTGGAGACGAGAGATTTCATGTGTTACGTGTTTAGCTGTATCAACACATATGGTAGCCAGGACTCTTTCAGGCATTTTATAGGGAGTGTTTATGCACTATATAGATTGTATATGTGTTATGCTGTTCTTATTATGCAAGACCAATAAATGCACCAAGAATATTAACTTTTAATAAAGTGAGGCACAGTTCAATGCAGTTTTAAACATTTCTTTTATATATTGCTATACAGGCGTTACTAATTAAAACTTGTATGGTTTTCCTAATTTTTCACAGATATTCAGCTCAGCTTTAATTAACTGTTTAAATAAGATACAAGGTGATAAGGTAATCAGAAAAATATACTTAAATATTTATTAAGTTAAGTTTATTATTGAGTTTTATTTAGAAGCTTTCAAACAACATTATATGGGCTTTCAAACAACAGATATGGGAAAGGCTGAACTTGATGCATGTCTATTTTCAGCCTTTCTAACTATTATTGGAAGACATTTTAACAAAACTTACCCCAAAGGCATGGCTGGTGCCAGGGCCGGCACATAGTGCCACCTGGAGCGAAGTTTGAAAAAGACCCCCCCCCCCCGCCGCCGACGCCACTGCTCATTATCTACCCTTTGTCTCCCTACCATCTCATTATCAACCCTACCCCCCTTTTGTACTTCAAATCCCCCTGCTCTACGCGCTGCTTCACTGCTGAGCGCTGGAAATTACGTCATATTCATTCTGGTGCTCAGCATTACAAGCTGAAAACTCGATAAGCGAAAACAACTCGGCGCCCCTCTCTCTCCTCCGCTTGGGGCAGTAAAGTGCTGCCTCTTCAAAAGTGCCACTCTGCTCCATGGCAGGGCCGGCCCTGGCTGGTGCAAGGATTTTCACCACCTTAAGTAAAAGATCATTTGGCTCCACCCCTTGCATCCCATCACCCTTTATGTCCTGCCCTTGGGGCGTGGTCATGTGAGCCCATCATACACATGACTCCCAACCCCACACTGATGGCACCCTTTACTTGACTGTGATACTCCTCCACCCAATGTAGTTCAGGCATAGCTCAAAAAACACACAATATTGCAGACATAGATTAACTAAATAAGACATACAAATCTTATGTTTGGAGGTATAGATTAGATAAATAACATAGCATTACAGGTAAAGAGCAACTGAAAAACCACACGCAAACTCAGCACTGAATGTACTAATCAAACAGATAATGTATAGAAACCCTAACCTGGAGGCATAGATCACAGGTCACACAGATAGCCCTGGCACACAAAGGCTTTCCCCTATACCCATATTTCCCCAGCCCCAGATTATACACAGACACGGGACGCCTGCCCGTAAACACATTCATATAAATGGTTTCACACTTGCCCTACACATAATCATCCTGGCTTACACTTGCCCTTGCCTGCACACGCTTGCTTGGTCTGACACACTTTCAAAACACACCCTCTCTCCCCTTTTTCATAATTTGTACGCTATCTCATTATCTCTCCCTTTTATGCCCATCACTCCCATTTCTAATGAACCCCCTTTATCTCTCCCCTTCTCTTTGATCCTCCTCCTTCTCATTATCGCTCCAATTCCTCTTTATCTGTGATTTATCTTTTTATTTGTTTTTTCTCCTCACCCTTTTCTCTTTACCTCTTCTCCTGTTTAACAGTTTTACCCTTTCTCTTAACCCTATCGCTTTACCTTTCCTCCTCTTTACCTCATGCTTTTCCCTGTCTTTCCCCATTTATCTACCTTTCTCTTTATCTCTCTCTTTTTCTCCCTTCCTTTCTGATTTCTCTTTTCTCCTCTTTTCATTGCCCCCCTTTCTCATCCTCTCTTCTTATTTTCTGTATCTCATCTCTCCCATTTCATGTTATCTCTCCTTTTATTTCACTTTATCTCTCACTTTTTATCATGCTTTTTCCTGTCTTTCCCCTGTTTATCTATCGGTACCTCTTTTTTTCCCCTACCTCTCTGATTGACCCCTTTTTTGTATCTGATCTCTCCCATTTCATGTTATCTCTCCTTTTATTTCACTTTACCTTTCCCTTTTCTCTTTACCTCCTCCTTTTCTCTCTACCTCTGCCATTTCATTTTATCTCATCTCTCCTTTCTTTATGTCTCACTTTTCTCCTTATCTTTCCCTTTTCTCATTCTCACTCCCTTTTCTTCTCATTTCTCACAACCTCTCTCCTTTGTCTGTATTTAATCCATCTTGTTCCTCTTTATCTCCTTTTTCCATATCCATCCTCTTTATGTATACATCTCTTCTTTTTGTTCATCTCTCCCCTCTTTCCTCCTTCTCAATATCTCTCCTCTTTCTATCTCTCGCCTTATACCTCCCCTTTACAGTAGTGTTTCCCCTTTTCCTCATCTTTTGTCTTTTTAATTATCTCCCCCTTTGTATACCCCTCCTTACTATCTCTCCCTTTTCTCCTCCTTCTTATTATTCTGTCTCCCCCCTATATCTTTCACTTCATTTCACTTGTTTTAGCATCTATTCCATATCTGTCTCACCTTTGTTCTCCCGATCTCTCCTCCTTCTCATTGTCTTCCCCATCTCTTTATCTCTCCCCACATCTTTCACTTCATTTTTACCATCTATATCTAGCTCCCCCTTTCTCCCTATCACTTACGTTCCTGAAGTCTACTCTTTGCAGGCTTCCAATCATGGAACTATCGCGGG
Organism: Spea multiplicata; assembly: GCA_009364415.1. Taxonomy (NCBI): domain Eukaryota; kingdom Metazoa; phylum Chordata; class Amphibia; order Anura; family Pelobatidae; genus Spea; species Spea multiplicata. The sequence goes on along the minus strand of VKOC01015164.1, from coordinate 14,953 downwards.
ATGCCCAACCTCATTGCTTAGTGCCAGGATATGACATCTTAGCAATAATAACTGGCAGCATTGCAGGAGAGCGGTGAAACACAAGGCCCCACGGTTCTTGCATGTCACAGCTAATGAGTGCATTTAACAAATTGAGACATGGCTTTATATGTGGTTAATATGTGCCAAAAAGTCCCATGTTCTCTGCGGAAGATGTTGGTGTCAGAACGTCCCTTGTACAATGTTATGAAAAGTCCCACTTTACAATATATATGGGGATATTTAGCACTGATGTTCATCATATGATGTGAATATGTTTTTTCTTGTATGCATTTGTTTTTTAAAGTTACCAGTAAGTCACCTAGAGGTGGTCTGTAATGGAAATATACGTTTCCTCCTAGGACAAAGGAAACCAGAAAGTGAAATGCTGTTACATCTTCTAACCATTTTTTTCAAATTGGTCATTACTTCTTTGGTGGAATGTTCAAAATCCCTGGGATCATTTAATTGCCTTGAGATTTATGTAAGATTTCTACCACCATTGTTGGCCAAAGTTTTTATGGATCAGTACAAAAAGGAATATCTTTGAAAGGTTGAACTTAATGAACCAAAATCTGTTTTCAATCATTCAGTATATCTAGCAACAGCAATATAGTCTGATCGTACACATTTTCAGGCAAATAAATCCTTTTATGTTTTTAACAGTTTATATTACATGGCCCATGCAAGCTTAATGACCATCCAATGTCCTAATCACACTTTTTAGGATGAGATGTTGGGTGATACCTTTGACCTTATTATTTGTTGAGCTGTCTTGGTATTATTTGCTACGATCATTGTTTTTTTTTATGTCCCACGTAACCTCATACTTACTTATTACATTGTGGGCACTGATGTTAAGTTGGTTTAATATGATACGCATTGCTATAACAACATATTCAGAGGTTAACACTATCAGACAATGGAGGAGGGGAGGGACTGCAGCTTCGCCCTATGGTAAGTGCTTTATGACATTTTTATTAATCTTTTGAAGAATGGATATTAATGTATAACGTACTTTAATATGCAATCTTCTTTGGTGAAGTTGTCAATGACATTAAGCTGTCTTAATGACATAACACAGCTGTCTTGGTTGTTTGACAATCTATACGTTCAAATTCTATAGGCCTGATTAAGAAGCAATGAACTCCTCTGTCGTATGTTGGGATCCAGGACACAAACAAACTTAAGTTCCCATTTTAGAGCTAGACAAGCAATTGAGAGAATACAAAAGAAAAAAGAAACACTGTTTCTACGCTTCTCATATTACGACGAGTAATGCAATACAAATATTTGATGTCTTTATGCTGATATGTTTGATCTGTAGTATATCAAAATACCAAACCAAACATAGAATCCTCACTGTTTATCATATACAGTTCATTAGAAATGTATGTACAGTGGGGCAAACAAGTATTTAGTCAGCCACCAATTGTGCAAGTTCTCCCACTTATAAAGATGAGAGAGGCCTGTAATTTTCACCATAGGTACACTTCAACTATGAGAGACAGAATGGGGGGAAAGAATACAGGAAATCACATTGTTGGATTTCTAATGAATTCATTGGTAAATTCCTCGGTAAAATAAGTATTTGCTCACCTACAAACAAGCAAGATATGTGGCTCCCTGAAGGAACTCATAGCAGTTGCAATATATGGCATTTTCAATATAATGGCTTGGGTTGCATTACTGATGAGCTGTTCTGCGGCAATGTTTGAGTCTGACATGATTTCTAAGCATACCAAATGGTGGGGTTTGCAATTTTTATAACCTTGTAAGAGGTTAGTTCTGTAAATGAACCCCATATGTGAGATTATATAGGGTTGTTCAATGAATCAACTCAATTTTAGTACAACCCTCTAGGGGTAATGACGAGGCACAATTTCATGTGAATGTTTTAGACCCAATTCAACTCGAAGCAGATCAGTGGCTTTTCCTACTTCTACATTTTACAGTTCTATCTACTAAACATATGTAACTGTGTGTACACAATAAGATAACATATACTATTTACTAAAAATACACCATATACGTACAAAAGGTATCTTAACTTCCTTTTCTCAATATCTGTGTGTTTCTTCCTTAATAAATAATAATAAGTTATTAAGTATTATTAAGTATTCCTTAATAATAATGATAATAATTTATATCTCCTCTATCCTTAAGGTGTTGATTGGTTCAGGCAGCCTTTGTAAGATGCGTGAAGAGAACTTCAAGACATCAAAATGATGAGATGATTTTGTTACTTTGAAACACAGATATCTGTTGTTTCCATGCTGTAATGTTTTAAAGGGCACATGCTATAGGTAATTTTCTTTAAATAACTTTTTTGTAATATTTTATGTTAAACGCTGTAATGGTGACAGGTTCACCTGATCTCAGGATAGCGCACAATCCCCGGCAGCTGTGTTATCTTCTTGGTATCACTGGTCATTGGTTACAACTATTTAAAGAAATGTCGACCACCATTCCCGTCCCATTTAATAACCTCACTACAATAAATACAGTATGTAGACAGAGCTTTTAACGGAGGAACAATAAGTTATGCATAGATTAGGATACATTAAGAATTTATTTTGGAAGTCTTTGTCGGGGAAAGAACCTTCTGGCCCACGGGATAATAAAGCCAAATGCCAACGCTACCCCCCTATACGCACACACACTCTCACACATTCACAAACTTTGCTTGTGTGTAGTCTCTTTTTAACCGCGCTCATATGCGGTGCAAGCTGCATCGCTACTAATGTGGAGTCATTATAGCATTACATGACCAGCCCGCTCCTGATTGTCCAAAACAGCTTAGAATATAAACTGAATACATTTAAACGGGTGATCTCACAGTCCCACGTCACCACCATTAGGCTCAGTGGCCCTTGTATTCTTGTCTCTCCATATCCACTGTCTTTGTTTTGGTGCCTGACACACCTGTGGCTTGTCTGTTAATCAGGGACCTATATATATATATATATATATATATATATATGATGGCTTCCAGTTACCCTTTCTGAAGCATTATTTCCTTGGCCTTGGTTTGTGTTGTACCTGCATTTGTCTGCATTGTGTATCCTCTGTCTATCTTTTGGTTACCACACTTGTTGATTCACCTAAGCTTCAGCCTGGACTTTGAATACGCTTACTGTTTACCCATATGTGTTTCGGCTTCTACAGCGCTTGTCCTTCGTACACAGGAGATAAGTCTGGGTTCAGCGTAATTGTATATGGAAGTGTTCCAGAGAATCTCCCCATGCATTTGGAGACGGACCATCAACGGGCCGCTAAGCATAATATGGCTCAAGTGTCCCCTTAAGACAACTGCTCCCGTAATATACAGTGATATCTGCAAACACCATTACAGAGTGTATTTGTTACAATGTTCTGAATATAACTTTCTTTATAACTGATCATGATGTATAGTAGATCAACTATTTTGTGTATAACACATAGATGGTGATTTCTATGACTGATAAAGAACCTAATACCATCTCTATAATTTGCTTTATGTGAAAATCAGACTCAATCATTTCTACATACATAGCCTTTTCTGGCAAAATAAACAATGCAAGGATGAAGAATGCCTGCACTAGAAAACATAAATAGAGATGAAAATGTTACTTTGGTTTCACTATTTTTCCTTAGTAAGCTGTTCTTATGATTATGTCATTATGTATCCTAATGACATCTGATTAAGTTGATAGGAAAAAATAAATTTTGGCATAAACATAACCAAGAAAAATATATTTTCTAAAAGTACATGGTCACATGAATTTAAACATAGATAATGTGTATATTTACATAACATGCCTACCATTCAATCATAAATAAATACACGTAAACTCAGGGGAAAAGAAAACTCTTATATTCAGATTTCTCCAATGCACAAAATAGCCTAACAGATACATTTAAAGCATATGTACACCGTATACAGTATATGTATGTGTGTGTGTACACTGTTATGTTTATCATGATTTAGGATGATGTTCCCTAATTGCAGCTGAATTTTTCATGGGTTAATGCATGGTACATATTGTAAAAGTTAAATACACACTGAAGTACATGGACTTACCCAAATCAAATGTGATATATATATGTGTATATATAAATTTAAGTGGAAGGGTTTCCATCACCTTTACTCACCATAACTTATGTAATGGTATTTCTTAGCTACCCCAAGCCTCAACTATTAAGCCAGTATCACAACCTCATACTGACGAGTCCCATTAAGGACGAAACAGCTGCCCATGAGCGGTGATCTGGCTATTGCACCTCTTCCCGAGTTTTGTCTAAAGGCTGTCCTGTACAGCGGGAAAATACTTTCAAGGGATCCATTTATAATGTGGATATAGAGGCAAAGGTGATAATTGTAAACCTTATTTGCATGTGCCTACCCAGAATCCCTTGTGGTTGTGAAATCACCATGAGAATTCTGAGAGAAAAACAAGCCTTCTGGCTTGTTTGCTGTCTGTAGATGAGTGTTTAATAATATTTCTACTACCCGCTATATATATATATAATGTATACCTTTCCTCATATGTAGATACACTGATAGTTTTATTAGATGTGATGAGTGCTTATGTAGGTGTATGTAGCACTTTCACTGCCCTGTATTAGACATATACAAATAGGACTCACATGCCTTCAGGCAAGACTCTGTATTACTGCTATGGGGTGTAGCTGCCCGGTAAGGAAGGCACATGCATGCCCTCCTTCCTTCTAGAGGACACAAGCTATGCCTAATATCATGCTAGTTACAGATTAAAGATTTTTGCACCAGAGCTGGGATGAGTTATATATACGTCACTGAAGAATCAGAGGTCAGGGTTTGATCCACTATGAAATATCTGTGTTTGTTTTTAAGACCATGGTAAAGTGACTTAACAACCTACATGGTTTAGGGGATTTACAACCATGGGAATCTGATTTAACAAAGTACAAGAGGGAAGTATCTTTTTAAAGGAGCACATATGTTAGTACAAGAGGTCATAGTCTAAAACTAGAGGGTCAGAGGCTCAGATGTCAAAATAGGAAACTTTACTATATGAGGAAGTAAGTAGATAGGTGCAACAGTCTACCAGAAGAAGTGTTAGAGGTCAATACAATGGGATAATTAAATCATGCATTAAACAGGCGTATGGCTATCCTGAATTTAACACAAAACCAAGAACCGATTAAGGTCTGAGTCTTTACTGCAGGAAAAATGGGCAGACTAGATGTACTGAATGGTTGTTATCTGTCATCAGATTCTAAGTACTTATCCATCCAGGTCTTGTAAGTAATAACCTAGAAATGATTTCCTTTGAAGGCTTAAGGTCAGCAAGTGTGTAATACCTGTCATATATATGATGTATTAATCTGCTAAGGCTGGAGAAGCTCCTTTCAAAAACTCAATGTTTAGGAATGCGGGACGGGGGGGGGATCAAAAATGGGGAAATTGACAATAGCGAATAATCTCAAGGTGGCTACTAGCTCTGTGTGGGTCTCTTTGATCACAGCCATTGTTAGTGAATTACTTGTACATATAGCAAATTCCATGAAAAAAACATCCATATTTGGATCCATACTCTAGATGTATCTATCAAAGTCCACTTTAATATTATTAATGAGTAGAGTATACTCATTTTAGTTTTGTTGGCCTTTGTTGGGAAAATGTCCAGTTTTATAGACTGAAGAAAATAAGGAGAACGTTGTTTTTTTGGATTAAATCTTATTCCATGACTAAAACAAGCAATTCTAATGCTTCGTGTTGTTATTTAATTTCTTTTTTCATGGATTCCTTACTTGGTACTAAGGTCAACAGTGTTCATTCTGTGGAACAGACCCACAAATATAAAGATAAAAAAGTTTGTCTGCTTGCCACAAAAATATAAAGAATTGTTTATTCTGCAATTGCCAACCCACAAAGACACCACTAAAAAGTATAATCTCTTGTTCCAGTTGTATATTAAAATATTATAGAGAAAATGGCCTTCAAAATATAAGATCTGTTCCATGATATTTAAGGTCACTGAGGGTAATAAAAATAAAAATATAGGTTATGTTTTAAATACAAACATAGATTGGACTATTGCCTAATATGTATATTTAGCCATTTCAGAGGAAAGTCTTATGGAAAAATAAATATTTTTATTAGAACTCCAAATACGGTGCTATGTACAACAATGTACTGTAACATTAAAGAAAAATGTGTATTGTTTCATATTGTATCAATAAACTTCATTTATAGTCAGACCTGGACTGCCTGGCTTGCAATTGTCTGAATTTTATAATGTAAAAAACTGATAGTTTAGAAATGAATAACAAAACTAATAAAGAAAAATGATGGGGAAGTAGCTCTTCCCAATTTATTTTTAACATGGTGTTAAACGTCAATTAGGGGCACTATCAAGGAAAAATATCTGATGTAATATAATATATCATCTTTATTACAACAAATAATAAAAATGGCAATTCTGTATAAGTTGCAAAGCAATTATATGGTTTTTAGAGAATCGATATCTAATTTATCCACTACTAACGCACTTCAATAATGATCAGCTGAGTTAGTTAAGATATTAATGAAATTTAAACATGTGATCCTCTCCGAGAGACCAAAACTACTTAATCCACTTTGTGGACTATGACTTCAGAATGTTTCAAGTCATGATAACATTTTTAAAAGAGTTTTTTAGTGATTATACTTTAGAACATTAGATTAGAATTTTAGACATGCTTAAACATATATTCATTCCACTTATATTATAAAGTAATAGGCTTCTCAACTTAAAAAAAACCTTGATTTTCCACACGACTGTGGTCTGCTAAGATTGTGGCTGGGATGACAATGAACAGATAGGGATATGTAAAATCACAAAAATATGTGGATCCTTAGACACACTTTGAAATAAATTGTTAAACACAAACAAGGCACGATAGATTCTGTCTCGTATTTTGTGTCTTAAGACAACTTATTTTGCATGCTCGTCTTTGTCAATTATTTTAGTTTTTTATTATAAACACATGCTGCGCAGGTCATGGTTTGAAACTACAACTGTGAGGTTTTTATGTACCACTACACCATATTGCAGTAAAATAAGCATCTGTAACACAAATCAAAAATACGAACTTTTTTTGCAATTGTAAGAGCGTTACCATAGCATTCATAAAGAAACTTTTGATGTATTCCAGTTTTGTTACTCTGAAATAATACTACATGATAATCGCACGGATGCTATTGCATCTACAATCTACCGTACAATCTAGACATTTTTGTTAGGAAGTATCCAAAACCACGGATATCATAAAAAGTTTAATGTCTTATGCATTTATATTACAATGTGATATACATATTTCATTTCTCTACACTTTCTGTAACCACAGATGTACTTTCAACAATATACTCAATGCTCATCATTGCTAGGAGGAGCTTGGATGTTCAACATTCTAGTAAACCACTGGCACACAAATGGATAAAGAAACGTGAAATTAAGTGTTGGAATGACTTTTACATGAAATGGATAAAATATAGTTTCCGGTAAGTCAAACAAAAATAGGAAAATGTATGCTAGTTTCTATCCTTTTTGCAGAGATCTATGAATGTCCATCAAGTTCAACCCTTCTAGCAGGAAGGATTGGTGGAAGGGTTGAACTTTAGTTATTTTTTTCAACCTTTTTTTTTTACTAATATGTTAATGAATTTCAGAATAATTTGTTGTCAGGAAGTTGAGCTTGCATATGGCTGGCCAGGCTTATGTAGATGTGTATCTTCTGTAATATTCAAATGAATAGGAATATTTTATGGGTCTGTTGAACAGTAACAAGATGACTCGGTGGACAGCCGTTATCACTTGTCGGAACCGTCTGCCGCCATGATGGTCTAGCTGGGAGAACTATGTTCGCAGGGTGCCAGGGCTGGACCTGGCCAATGAGTCCTAGCAACGTGAGAGCAGGAGAAGTCACACACTGACCTCCATGCTTCACACACAAGCTCCTGACACCGCACAAATAGTGTGGGGCCTTAAACAGATTTTAAGGCCTTTGGAATAATATTATCTACATTTTTACACTTAATTTATAAGATTTGTGTTGACTCTAAATACATTATCAGGACTTTTAGGGCTCCAACCCACTTTCATACACTAATACCCATAACATTTTGTGAGCTCCTGAATGAAGTAGCGTCCGGTTTCGGTACCTCTTACAAATAAGACAAGAGACACTTCTTTATTTCAAATCTTTATTAATCGTCAGATATGGAATTTATTTGTCCGCGGTGCGGACTACAAACAACTACAGCACCGCTACACTCAACCTTTATTAATGTTTCACAAAGTGTTAACCATTATATACAGTATATCAATATTTATCGTCAAAATGAAAGCAAACTTATAACCAATTGTAACCAATGAATGACCAAATGAATAAACAAATAAGTAACCTGCTGGTATGGGTGAACCACCACCTTTATCCCTGCTGGAACTGCCGGCGTCCCCTAGTGTGGCAGTCACGCGAATGCCCCCGGAGTGTCCTGCACTTACAAGTAACCGTACCTAGATGGTTAACTCCTGCACCGTACCAGCGTAAAAACCTGAGTACCCGGCAAATGCCGAAAAGTGGGATGGGCAGGAAAATGCACTTTAAAATAATTGCCCCTATAGTGACAAAACCCTTCAATATATACCCCTCAGGGAGGGTAATTACTCCCTCCCATCTGGCCTTGCACGTGCCACTAATTTAACACTTCCAGTGCCAAAATTTGGCCTAGTCATCCCTTTTAACCCCTTAAACCAGGCTTCGCAATGGGTACCTCGTCCGGCACGTCATTCATGGGGCCCCTCCGTCCAATTCTTTCCCTCCGGGGCTGTTCTTGAAAAATAGAAGGGGGATTCCTGTGAATTTATGCATCCATTTGCATCTGATTTCAAATGTTTTTCTCATTTTTTGTTTTATTGGACACTTTATAGTTTTCTGGAATTATGGGATTCTTGCCACAATAAAAGACAGTCTCAAAACATTTACATACCAATATCATTTTTGGCGTGTTATTTTATATAACCCATCTATAGTTACTAACCCTTTAAATTCAGAACATGCGCACTTCTACTAGCAATAGCCAGAGCTTGCTCTTTAGCGAGGGGATTAACATAACATGCAGTGATGTAAAGATACTGCCCTGGATTGCTTTAGCTCTGTCACTGACTTTCAGAGACAAGGAACACATGGCACCAAATTATGTTATCTCCGATCTAAGATTCCTTCAGAATAAACAGTATAAACTGATTAAAAGGATGCATTAAATTGGAAGTTGAGCACCTGGATAATTTTAAAAAAACATGCATAATCATAAGTACCTGGTGTCTGCATAAGGAAAGAATTATGACATTATATAGCTAAACAGAACCATATATGGCTTATATTTCTTGACTTTGTTTCATCCCAGTGCTATCTACGTGTTTTAAAGAGGGACGTTTTGAGAAAGTGGTTTATTCTCTTGCAATAATTCATGGTAAGATCTGTGCATTGACATTCTTTGGTTAAGTTGAAATAAGATGAAATATTTAATCTCATTTTACATTACATGCAAAATAAATCATATACTGAATATACCCCTAGGACTGATTTCCATAACACAGCCTACACATGTTTAATGGCGATAACCTTCTACAGTAACGTTTCTAAATGATCTGGTTCAACAGGGAATAGCTTGCTTATTAAGACTGATGCTTGACCCCAAGCTCAGTATTTTGGTATGGGAAAGGTAAGCGTCCACTTTTAAGGAAAATAGCTAAGGGGTTGCAAAAGGGTTAAATGCATATGCATTATATTCCAATGCATTTGCTTTGGGGCCAGTGAAATATGCATTAAAGGGCAAACTTGCGATCAGGACCCTCTTTCCCTAATGCAACAGTTTGTCTGATAATTCTAGTTTTCGATATAAATAAAAGATAACAATGATTGTAATAATATTATGATGGCTGTAGTGTCCATTTAAGGATGGATAACATATATTTTGTGCTTAATTTCAACAATTTTAGAATAAAGTTTTAAAAATAACCTAGTTCATTAGCTTAGGTTGGGATGCAGCAGGCTATTACATTTGCAAGAACAAAAAGACACAAAAAACCCACATTTGAAGTTATAAGTTCTAATGTCAATATTTTAATGAACTGTACATTTATGTAATTGAGTTAGCTTCAAGCATGTTCCAAGGTAGCGTCACCTACTAGTGATTTCTGAATATTATTACTAAAAAAATGTCAGATTCTGGAATATGCATTTCGCTACTATTATTTGTATTTCATTTAATGTTTTCACAGCTTCTATGCCTCCTTTTGCTGCAAAACTAACCAAAACAATATCAACTGTACTGATAACTCATAACGTTACCTTTTGGTGAATTCCAAATCTTAACCTCCCTTACTGTATAGTTTTTTTTTCTGGATTTTGTCATTTTGCCAGCAGTTTTTTGCATTTTATTTTTGGATAAAACAGTTGATTAAGACTCATTAAGTACGTATTAGATTAAAAATTAAACGGGAATATTACAATTACATTTAAAACAACAGTAAAAATCGTATGCACTTTTTAACCGAAGTTTTTACTCAGTTCTACATTTTATTCAGCCCTCTAGAAACAATTCCAATTCTGGCTTTTGTACCGTAAAAGTTATGGGGCTGTAGTTTGGGATTCCCTTATTTTGAGTAAAACATTTCTGTTTTAATTTAGGTGAAGAATAACCAAATTAAATGTCTGCATTTAGCAGAGGGAGGTGTTATTGATACCAGGTGTTTTCAGCTATTGGTTCCCATGAGACCAAAGTAATATTGTTTTCCTTTTTTCTTCTGATGAGAACTGTAAACATGTCTTTTGAACTAAATTGGTATGTATTGTAGAAGGATAATGTCCCGCTATTGTCTGGGACAAGTTACAACGCATCATCTTGAAGGATCTGTACTTAAGAGGATCTTTTGTATATTTCTCATGAAAAACGTTTTAAAGACCATGAATGAAAAAAGAAATGACTGGCATTAGATAGTTATAGTCAAAGCTGAACCATAAGGCAGCCATTATATAGATTATTTTTCCCAAATACCTGTATTTTTATTGGTAGTAGAATGTAACCATAGAAAAGCTAATCTGAAGACATTCCGCTATATTTGTCAACACAAAATTGAAGCGAGCCACCAACAAAATTCTAAATTTTGAACACCCGCTATAGAAATCAAAGGGAGGCTTCAAATGTTGCCCTTTGCCCACAACCACGTTATTACTTCCTTGTCTCATGGGGTGGTTGAGCAAAAAGGAAAGCCGTGGTTTTCTTTTCATTCATACTGAAGCCAATATGCCCTTTCCTATAACAAATATGCCTTATTAAGCACTTTCTCTTTGCATTCACTGACGTCGGACCCAGCTGCAGAGTTAGTAACCGAGTTGGGTTCTTAGGTGGAACACTGCCAGGAATGAAGGGGAACAGGAATCGATGAAGGAAACATAATTCTTTGTTTTGGCATCTCCAGAGCTGTGTATGAGGTCAAATGATGACATAACGCCACCTGAGTAGAACCATGTTCTCATTCCCACCTAATTAGCGGCTTCAGCTTGTGCCTTTTTGAGATGGGTGACTGATTGAGCACAGTTAGTTCCTTGTAACTAATTTTGCTATTTACTATGCTCTCTCTCCTACTGTAATAGCATTACAGAATGTCCTGGCACTCATTTCTCTTAAAAGGGATAGCTTGGATGCACTGTATATACTGTATATCTAGGGATAGCCATGTTAGTCCAGTAGTGTAAATTGAGGGAAAAAAACACTTTTTCTTAATGTATATATATATATACCCAGAGACAGATGCAGCTCATTCCACAGCTCCAGCTTTCACCATCCCATTCTAAGCAAGGTATTATTCACAGCCATCAGTGATAAAGAGGTTGATACTCTTGAAAGCTCGTCCTTAAGATAGAAGGTTAGTCCAATATATATATATATATCATAATATATATATGCAAATCTTTATATATAGTGCAATATATTCACTTGAATATACTGAGAGGGCAGCAGATACAAAGATTCTAAAAACAAAAAGAACGGCCTCCAAAAATAATAATATGCATCAATTAATGTAGTTAAATGTAAAAAAATGTATTAATGTGTCAAATATGAAGCAGGATTACTTCTGAAGGATGTGTCCTAGACTGTTAAGTCAATATGTGTTCTTTCCTCAACTGTTTTTTTTTATGTGAATGGTTTTGTTCTTGGCTGTAAATATGTAGCTATATAGTTTTATGCTGAGTCTGTTTTATATTTTAAAATTGGTAGTTCCACTGTGACATGATCTGCTCCCCTTCATTGCAGAGGCAACACACAGGAGACTCAAGTAAATTGGCTACATTTAATATATTATTATTAGATTTGTAATTATTTTCATTGTTTGCTTTATATGTACAAATTCAGACCTAGATAAGGTCCTCCAGCTGCATTTCATTAGAACATTTGAATTAAGTTCTCCAAATACCCAATGCAGTCCCCCCAAAATTTTGTTTTAGGGTGGCAAAGGTGGCCCTAATCAACACAGGACTAAAAGACATAAAAAAACCCTATTGATCCACCTGCATTATTCTAAGTAAGGGCAGAGAGGGCTAACACTAAGAAATTGTACACTAGTCCAAACAGAACCACTACATGTCTTGTTCTACTCCATGAAAAGTTTAATTAATTTTACATGATCTGGTTATGACTGTTTCTAAGAAATTCAGTGTTCTCTAGAGACTAATGCACAATAATAAAATACAGAATTCAAACAAAGGATTTGGCACGCATGTATCATTATACCTTAAAAATGTTGCGCGGAAACTATGTTCCCAATTGTATTTTTGAAACGAATACAGACATTTTATTTCGGAACACAACTCCCCCCTAATCTAAATATAGAAAGGGGATCTGTATCTCATTACTGTACTATTGGGTTTTCTGTTGTCTATAAAAGTTAACAAACATTTCCAATGTTTTTGATCGGCTGGTGCGTTGCAGCATTTTTTCATTGAAGTAAGCGGAAGCACTGATATCAGCCAATTAAAACATCTCAAGCATGTTCCAATTTGCATCGGAATAGAAAAAAAAACATGTTCTATTATTTCTGAAAAATTAACTAATAAGATTCTTATACACTCAGTAGTGAAATTGGCCTATTTCTTCAGAATGGACAGTGTTTTATGATAAGTAGAAAGGCTGGAACGGCAAATACGTCACAGTCTGTCTGTCTGTGAGGTTATGGCCATGGTTAATGATATAGTGAACACGGAAGACATGTGACCATGTGGTTATGGATCATATGACAAAGGTATAGAGGCCAGTCGATATCACCTACTCAGATACAGATTTTGACCAAGCTTTGGTGATAACTTTTTTTGTTGGCCGTTATTTTTTAGGACTCAATTGTTTTTTACCTTTTACCGTCAAGCCTGTGTCCTCATTTTCTAACCTCTAGATGGGGTGGCGGGATGAGGTGATATGGAGTCAAACATTGAGCACATTCAGTTTTACAGAAGATATATTGATGATTTGTTATTTATTGGGATGGTCTGCTTTAGGGTTTTTTGGAGCTATTTAACAACAACGATTCAAATCCCAGATTCACCATTGAGGTCAGTAAACAATCTGCACCGTTCAGCCACAGTTACCACACTCTATACAGAAAAAGGTGTAGTGGCAATACCATTCTTCACTTTCTGGAAGGTCCATGAAGACATGATTTGACAACCTTGGTGTGGAGGAAATAATGTTGCCTGCACAGAGCCCTGACCTCAACCCATTGAACACCTTCACAATGAAGTCGAATGCTGATTGTGAGCCAAGTCTTCTTGTTCAACATCATTGCCTGACCGCACAAATGCTGTTTTGGTTGAATAGGCACAATTTCCCAGAAAAACAACCCAAAATCTTGTTGAAAGCCTTCCCAGAAAAGTGAAGATGGAGGAGACATCATATTAATACCCATGGTTTTGAAATGGAATGTCAGTCAAACTCATGTGATGGACTTATTGTGGAATTGCCTCCTTCCAGCAACCATGACACCGTACATGTTCTGGTGAATATTTTTTTCTAGAATGGCTCACTTTGTTTCCACTTCTGGCCTATCCTCAACTCCTGCCACAGCACTTCTGTTTTTACATGAAGTATTTTGCCTCCATGGTATCTCTAGATCTATTGTGTCCAACACAGAAATAGAGTTTATAGCTCATTTCTGGAAGGCCTTCTGTAATGAACTGGGTATTCAGAGAAATGTGTCCAGAGCGTTTCATCCATCATAAAGAATACAAACATTGTAGCAATTCCATCTTGTCTCTAGGTTGATTAGTATAAGCTCCTTACCCGTGTTACAATTAGCTTATAGCGTTACAGGCCTGTCCTCTTACCAGCCACGTACTGCCTCTTTCATATAGGTTAATTCAGGTGCTTCAGGTACTTCAAAGACAGTTTTGCCCTCTAAAGGGCACTCTCTTAAAATCAGTGGGAGCCCTTACTGCCCGTACACCAGGGCCTGGCTAGACCCCTGACTGGAAATAAGTATATGACATGCGTGGAGATGTTTTTGGCCAAACACATTTCTTGCACAGCAAATAGCTGGGGAGCGAGGAAAGGGGAAAATGTTTATGAGGAAATCCTGCAGAAGGCGGACACTACAATAAATTAAAGGGACCCAGTGGCGGAACTACCGGGGTCGCAGGGGTCGCGACTGCGACCGGGCCCTGGAGTTTTGACAGTCAGGGGGGCCCAAGGGGTGTCAAGCGGTGAAAACGACCGCTCGGCAACTCTTCGGCCCCCCTGACTGATAGAAGTCCGGGACTCCTCTGCTCGCCGCCGCCGCTGCTGCCCAGAGTGCAGCGTGAGGAGTTTGTCTCGGGTGCCGGCGCTTCATTGCTGAGTGCCGGCATATGACGTCATATGCCGGCGCTCTGCGTGAAG